>JAVTVY010007972.1:0-45318 GCA_036873755.1 Hanleya hanleyi
ACTGGCCTATCCAGCAGTAATCCCACTTAGGACTGGACTATCCAGCAGTAATCCCACAGGGGACTATCCATCAGTAATAACATGGGACTGGTCCACCCAGCAGTAATCCTACACATGACTGGCCTATCCAACAGTATTCTCACATGGGACTGAACTATCCAGCAGTAATCTCACACTGGACTGCCCTATGTACCAGTAATCCGACGGCACTGACCTATCCATCCTACATGGGATTAACTTTTGCCAGTAATCCCACATGGGACTGATGTTATTGTCTGTACCAGATAGTCTATTCCAGACATTATTGTCTGTACCGCATCACTTATTCCAGACCTTATTGTTTGCTCTACATGTATGCTTTCAATACTGCTGCACCTTTGGCGGATGACCCCGCAAGGCGAGATGTTGGGGTTCTCAGAACGCTTGTTCTTTTTTTTATGCTCTTCAATGGTTTTCTACAAAGTTATGGCCCATTACCCCTTCCACCAACAAATTCTTGTCTGGTCCATATCTCATTTACTATTTGATGGGCAACTTAATAATCACATGAAAAATGTTTAGTATTTTGTAGAGGTGCATGGTATATGGTACCTGTATATGATTAAACTCATTCTAATCATTTGTTCCACGTTGATTACCCTTTATCTATGTGCATTAACATACATGTATTACATTCTCTAGTCAGGGTTTAGTACTTCGCGAACAACTTTGAGTCTAACTTGGCACTTGCTTAGTATCTTGTGGATGTGCGCTGTCAGGTTTTATATCTTATCTGATGTTTTCTTTCTTGGACATTGTCCTTTATTCCTCAGCTTTTATAAAACATGCTTTGTCGTACATTCTTGTATGGTACATGCTAGCATCTCGTCCTGATCCCCAATTTTCAAAATCCTAACATTTTATTCAGATGTTTGTATGTTGCAGACCTATCAACCCTCACGCATTCGGCATGAGACTCGCGTATTTGGCATCTGTCTCAAGCTCTCATGCAGCTATATCAATATCACATGCTTCTGGGCATTTTTATGAAATTATACCTAAAATAACCACGAAATCATGCAGAAAAAGGAGTCGGTAATTTCAAAAGTTTTCTAGACTTGGTTGTAAAGTATCCATTTATAACCTCCATGAAGGGTGAAAAGTATAATGGTAGGCTGTTATATGAAACAAAAATGCGAAAAATTGTCTGGAATGATGCCTAGAAATTTGCATTATTGAGGGTCCGCGGATATACTCAAATCTCACGCCTTGGCAAAATTATAACTTGAGAGGTCTGATGTTGCCATACATAAATATAAAGTTTTAAGGCTGAGGGCCGGGGTTATTGCATCAATTAGGTGCTACGTACTTCATGTCGATATGGTTCTTCAGCTTGCTCATTTATACTTGTACCTACTTTCATGCTCAATTTGATAGGCATTAAAGGCTGAATAAAATTAATCTTTGGTATCACGGGTACTTTTTTCAAAGAAAAAATATGACAAGGGAGCTTTTTTTTCTTCTTTCTTTTTTCTTTCCCATAGACTAAATGTATCCATTTTTCTAGCAAACTGACCCAGTTTAATACAATTTGCATGAAACCAGCATTATTTTTTGGGATACTTGAAGAGTCCACCTTCAACAATGCTATTCCCTGCAAAAAAAAAGAAAGACATCAAACAACTTTTTACATTTTGGCAAAGAGAAATGTGAAAAAAAAAAATTAAAAACAAGAAAAATTGGTATATTTTTCTATTGCTGTGGGTGATAAAAAAAGGGTTGACGTGGGGCTAAATCAATGATGTGATTGTGAAGCTAGAAATTTATTTTATTCAGAATAAATGAAATGATTTTGTGTGTATACACATACATGTATTTTATTATTGCAATAAAAACACAGCTGGTTTATTTTGAATTCTTACCATTTATATTTCTATTTTGTTTAATAGGTCATAAGGATTTTGGACACTTCTATGGTAGGTACATATATTTTGTTAAGAAAATATAAAATATTATAATGTAGTCTTTATGCAATATAATGTTTTAGTGTCCGTCCGTCTGTCCGTCTGTCCATCCGTCCGTCCGTCTGTCCGTCCGAATTTCTTGTCCGGGCAATATCTCGGTTAATATTTGATGGACAGGATTGAAACTTGCATGGAATGTGGCCAGTGGCTCATAGTTGTGCAGCGTAGAGTTTTTTTCCGAGTTCCGGTATAATTTTCAAGAGTTATGGCCCTTTTTCTGAAATCTCTGTGGATGGGACTTGTCCGGGCTGGATCTTGGTTAATATTGTATGGACAAGTATGAAATTTGCATGATATGTGGTCAGTGACCCACAGTTGTGCAGCGTAAAGTTTCTCCACGTTTCGCTTATATTTTCAAGAGTTATGGCCCTTTGTTCCTGAATTCTCCATGAATTGGGACTTGTCCGGGCTGGATCTCGGTTAATATTGTATGGACAATTATGAAATTTGCAGGATGTGTGGTCAGTGCCCTGTAGTTGTGCAGCGTGAAGTTTCTCTGCGGTTCGCATATATTTTCAAGAGTTATGGCCCTTTTTTCTTCAAATCTTTGTGAATTGGGATTTGTAGGGCTCGACCTCGGTTAATATTGTGTGAACAAGTACAAAATTTGCATGATATGTGGTCAGTGACCCATAGATGTGCAGCGTGAAGTTCTCTGTTTTCGGTTATATTTTCAAGAGTTATGGCCCTTTGTTTCAACCTAAGTGAATGGGATATATTTATTTGTCCAAGCTGGATCTCAGTCCATAACCGATTTGAACCAGGAAAATGGCTATATTATATGTTATTCTACATTCCAAAGCAAACAACATAGGTCCTGAAGTATGAAATTGCCCCCAAAACAGTGAATTGGGTGCAAAATTCAAAGTTCACTGATCGCTTCATAATTTCACCACAATATACTCCCAAGGAATGTAGGTCTCATAACCAGGTCACATTTTCGGATTTGGCGAAAGCCCTGGCGACCATCTTGCATCGAAGCATCGTATTGTCACTTGTTGCTTGATATTTGGAATATGTATTATGTGAGGCATGGCAAAAAAGTGACTGAAACAGAATTTTTATAATTATCCAAATTAGGCCTCCACCAACCAATAAAGAACAGAACAATGGCGGGGCAGTGTCGGATTAAAGTGGAAGGGGGGGGGGGGGGCATACAATTGAGCAATCTCTGATTGCTTCCTTCCTGTGTTCTACATTCCAAAGCAGACCACATAGGTCCTGAAGTATGAAATTGCCCCAAAAAGAGTGAATTGGGTGCAAAATTCAAAGTTCCCTGATCGCTTCGTAATTTCACCACAATATACTCCCAAGGAATGTAGGTCTCGTAACCAGGTCACATTTTCAGATTTGGCGAAGCCCTGGCGACCATCTTGCATCGAAACATCGTATTATCACTTGTTGGTTGATACTTGGAATATGTATTATGTGAGGCATGGCAAAAAAAGTGACTGAAACAGAACTTTTATAATTATCCAAATTAGGCCACCAACCAATAAAGAACAGAACAATGGCGGGGCAGTGTCGGATTAAAGCGGAAGCGGGGGGCATACAATTGAGCAATCTCTGATTGCTTCCTTCTTGTGTTTTCATTAAGAATTGGTGTTTGTAATTTAGTGTGGCGGCTGGCTGCTGGTAAGTAAATGGAGCTGAACTTATCTATGATACTGGACCCTCTACCATTGAATCAGATATCAATGAGCAACTCGTGGTCTATGAAAATTTATACAGGCACATAGTTGTTCATGCAATTGGAAAATTTCCCGAGCACACAAATTGTTTGGCTGTGCATGTGGAAAAATGGCACGGAAATAGCTGAATGGACTAGTTTGATGCTTCCTTTGAGAAGTCAGGCCGGCCTTATTAAATTATATGTAATCCTGACAATCTTCCTGACCTGACTGGTCTATATCTCTACCATTATTTATATTTTCACAGCTCTAACCATAGTTTCCCTTGTTTTTAGGTTCCAGTTACGTAGCTGCACCAGATGGAAGCCGTACTCCAGTGAGTATGATTTTATCGGGACCAAAACTAAATTGGTTTAAAATATGTCTCTGTGGGTCCATCTTTTCAAACCATATGAGTCAGCCCTTTTTTTTTTTGGCAAAATTTTTAGCACAGTTAACTCCCTTGAACAAGATGAATATTATAAACTGAATTTGTGATACACCTGTATTGTGTATTGCGATCATAATTTCTGTCCATCTATCCATATTTTCAAGGTTATATGGATTACCACCAAACTTTGGATATACCCATGGGTCAATGAAGAACCCTATATTATTTTGTGGTCAAAAGGTTAAAGGTCGTGTTCACTTAGTCCAGGAAACCTCCAATAAATGGAAAAATCCATATTTCAAGTTTTGAATTGGTTCAAAACTTGGGCTTCACTTTGTCCTTGGGGCAAAAAAAGAACCCATTTTATTTTGAGATCAGATGATCTGGTCAAGGTTACCTAAATTGTTTGTACATTTCTGTTGTCTGTTTTATGTGATCATGTTTTGGATTGGCATTCTATTTGCTACACTACTGAAAAACCTGTGTCCGTGAATGAGTTGAGTGCGTTTACATCCACCCACAACACAGGAGCATTTTCTTGCAACATAAATATAGAAATCAAATTCCAAAACCAGTCAAGCTCCAAAATGTCTTCTAGTCTGTGCCGAAGAAATAATATACTTTAATTAATTTCTGATGACTTTTTAAGGCTGTCGCTTCGCGCACAGCCTTATTGGATCAGCTTGGTCTCATGGGGGCCAAAATCGCTTTGTCCGCAAGATTGTGAAAAAACAAAGCAGTGTTGGGACTTACGTTCACAGTGCCAAATGTGGACAAGACATTGAACTGGAAATTCGTTATAATTTCATGGTGATTGGAACTAAAGAAAGTGCGTTTTTCTTCATCGAAATACACTCTGTTGACGCTGATTGTGAGGGTAATGGCGGCCAAATCTCGGATCAACGAGATATGGCGGTAGTTCGATAAAATCGAAATCAACCATCTCCCATGATACTTAGCGCAGTAATCAAGGGCAAGCATTCAGTGTAGATACTCATCATTGGCGGAGGTAGCGTGGGGATTCCCAGGAATGCCCTTTTTTTATCCAATCGTAACTGTCGTTATTTGCTATCATGCCGGAGTTCTAAAAATGGCGCGGAAGTCCAGCTCGATAATTGTTATTACTTTTGGCGTTTATGGAAATAAAATGAGCTATACAGAGGAAATAAATGACCAGGGAGGTTGAAAAATATTTATTTAATCCATAGGCCTACAAGGGCAAAACGGTGAGTCACTTCACTTATTGAAGCAGGAACCATGCGATGTAATCTAGGTCGGGCGGCCAAAACTTTTGATTCGTTGTCAACATAATAAAATCAGTAACAAAATCAAATGTTACTATAGAGTTTAGGTCCAGCCAGTTGAACAATGAATTGAGGGATCTTTATCTACATTCAAAGAAGTAATAATTTTAGTTTTTATAGATCGATATTATAAACAAAAACAAGCAAATAGACTTGCCAAGTCGTATATAAACAGTCAACTGGTCCAAAGCCAACTCGTCTCGTAATGCAGACCGTCTTGAACAATGAATTCAAAAATGTCCGATGTTGTGGAGCACAGACCTGCATTTCACAGAAATAAATTTTGCATTCGTTGCTATGCTTTGTCCCAATGTCAGAGTTCGTAAATACTTAAACTTTCAGTGCAACACTGACTGTGCTGGGTGAAAATTATAGTGGACATGCACATTTCATCTTTATCGATTTTGATTGATCCAGGAAGTTGTTTCTGCACATGAGGAAGATGAAGAAAACATCAACTATATTTAAGTACAGGGGTTTTTGTTAAGCTGTGATTTTGTGCACTCACAAGGTCATGATAAGAATAGGTCTCGGCTTCTCGGACAGAAACGACTACCTGGAGCATTCCTGGGGTTCTTCCCAGCCTTACTGGATTTGAAGAAACAACAGATAGCCCTACCATGCCTACAGGCACATCATATTTAGATCTGTATCTCTTTTAAAATGAAATGGGGTTACTCTCTCGTTGACTTTGACAAGAGAGATGATTACAATTTTGACATTGTAAACTATCCCTTTCTGGACAGTAATATTCCAGTGGGACCTGCATATGGGGTATACATATCTCGCTTAGTAGCATTTGCTAGATCCTGTGTTAAATGTGACGATTTTAATCAACGTCACACAACATTGTTGCAGAAACTTATAAAATACGAATGTAGCGTGCAAGATCTATGGCGCTACGTTTCATAACTTGTGTCTAATTCCGCTTAACCCGGGGCTAGGGGCCGTATGAACCCATGTACTTCAAGATCCTCATGGTACTCATATGAACAGTCACAATCATCTCTTTTAACCTTTTCAACCTTGCAGTTGCAATTTCAGACTGTCCTACTTGATCTCATCGGGAGTGTTGTCGTGCAAAAAGTTGCGAAACTAATAAATTCTTTCATGCAGTGTGAAATAGCACGATCATCTCGAGCTGATCGTATATACAGTGATGTATTTAGTAATCTGAGTTGCAGGTCTAGAAAGAATACCTACAGGTCTACTATCCTAGCACTTCAGGCCGGGGGTCTGGGGCCCGCCTAGGGCCCCATCCGCTAGAGCTCCTAGACGCTCTCTCCTGCATTCTAAGCCATTTCTGGGCATTAAATTTGACTTCGCAACATGCTATATTTCAGTATGTTCTAACTATTAATCAGTAAAATGTTACAAATTTTAAAATAAATTTTTTTTAACATTGTGTTGTTGTTGTTGTGTTGTCGTAAATTCGCTCGAGTTTTGACGAGTTTTCGCGTCTAAACGAAGTTCCAATCGCACATTGAAGGCCTTTGGCATTGGGTCAAAACAATCGAAAGGTACTTATAATTTCCCTACAGCTCATTTGCTACATGTATGTAAAGAATGCTTGAAATGAAACATGTGGGGCCCGGCGTGTCACTTGGGTCAGCTATGGAATCGTCTATTGTCTCCGCTCCCCTCTAGAGGAGGTTTTGGGTCAGGTTCATTTCATGTTGATGCTGGCGAAAGGGGGAGACGGGCTATTAAGATTCCTGGTAAATTTAAACTGACTGCCAGACTGTTGTTGTATCTATAAAAGTTTATCTGAACAGACTTCTACTTTCTACAAACAGCCATCTACTTTAAAATATAATGAAACCCCTGATGCCAGTCGTTTTGGCCGATCAGTGATATTGAAAATACTAAGTTTCGTAGGACCACGGAAGGCTGGAATGTTCAACAGTGCATTTAAAAATGGCGGGCACCTGGCACCACGTGTGTTGTCATTTATGGTTTTATCGGGGCAAATTTAAGCAGCTAGACGACTAGCTCCGGTGTAGCCTTGTTCCATACTACGTGAGAACAACGCTACGGCTGCAAGCCAGTCACCAGATCGAGTTGTTGGGAAATTGCCGTACGGGCAATATTTGCCGAACCAATTGACCATAACCAATAAAATAATTCGATTCTATGTCCACTTACCTTTCATAAAAATTTTGTTTATGAGTGACCGCTTTTTAGCTTGGCAAGAGATCGAAACTCGGACGAGGGGGGTTAAACTGTCCATGTAAAACTTATCGATGTAAAGATGGCGGAGATGTGGACAGTTTTACCCCCCTCGTCCGAGTTTCGATCTCTTGCCAAGCTAAAAACGGACGGTCACTCATAAACAAGGATTTTTATGAAAGATAAGTGGACATAGAATCGAATTATTTTATTGGTTATGGTCAATTGGTTCGGCAAATATTGCCCGTACGGCAATTTCCCAACTCGATCTGGTGACTGGCTTGCAGCCGTAGCGTTGTTCTCACGTAGTATGGAACAAGGCTACACCGGAGCTACTAGACGACGAATTGATAGCGTGTAACTAAGTAAATAAAACAATGGACATACCTATGCCTGCGTAGATGGAGAAAACCATCCATGAATTGATGTGATATCTGACGGTCGTAATTCATGAATTACGACCGTCAGATATCACATCAATTCATGGATGGTTTTCTCCATCTAATGCCTGCGTTGCTTTGTTGTTTGCTGAAAGCTTCCATCAAGCTGAGCTGGCGAGAGCGATGCATGTTGAAAGGCACGTCTCATCAGTCGTCGCATCTTCATCCCGGTACAGGTCCCCATGACGACAGGGAATTCCGGAACGGGCAAAGACAGCAAGGACTTCTGATTGGATGATATTCGGATTACATCGCGAGTATAACGAAAGTCGGGCGCGGTTGGAAGTACAGTAAATGCCGACTGGATTCTATAGATTTCCCTTATATTTCGTGCTATGGGAGCTTTACTGAATAATAAATCTTATTTTGTAAACACCAGGTAACGTAAGTTTTTACCCATTTTACCGCGAAAAACACAGGGCGGAAAATAATATGGGCCGATTTTATTTTTTGGCTGTTGAAAAAGTTGCCGGTCTAACGTGAAAAGTTGCCGGGGAAAAAGACCGGCGACCGGCACCTAAATACATCAGTGATATATATATCTGTCGGAACCAAATTACATGTACAACACTTCTTTGCATTTTCAGAACTATATACGCCCACAGACCAAAGTTAAAAAAACTCACAACATTAAAATACATGAATAACGGCAGCCTTTCGAAGTCCACGAGTTCTAGTTTTGACTCGTATTGACTGCCCCCATAGTGAGCATGAGACCTTGTGAGTCATGGTAAATTGACTAGTTGTACCATCCCTGTTATGAATATTTTTTTTACCCCTCAGCCCGAAAATATAGTTCTGGGCGCTTAGAAGCAAAAATGTAAAAGAAAACCTGAACAAAACGCTGCTTATATGTACAATATGGCATTTAGTGAGGCAGCTCAATACACTGCTCTGCCACATGTACACACACAGACACACTCATGATATAACGAATATTACAGAGCTGAGGGGTTCTAGCACCGCTGGTGCCTCATGTTGTTACATGTACTCCAGAATAGAGGTACAGGTATGACACATGTAGATAAGTTTTTGTTGTAAAACAACATGTACAAATCCCAGCATCCTGTTATAAATTTCAGTCTGTTTTCTGTTTTATCAACTTTGTAAAATATGTGGTTGACCATGTTGACGTTATGAATATGTTTTGTTACTCCAGAATGGAAGGTACAGGTATGACACCTGTTGAAAAGTTTTTGTTGTAAAACTATATGTATAAATTCTTTCTGAGCAAAATGTCCTTGGAGCATGGCCTAGAAAATGTAATTAATAAATACTCCATCTGCGAGGGTCTTAGATGGGCCTGAAGAGCAGTATGGAAACTTCCCCTGTTTAATAACTTGTATGGAGTTGCACTGGGGGTTTATATTATAGGGTCATGAATGTTCTCAGCATACATGTGAAAGAATAAATGTGTGTGATATTTTGAAGGAAGAACTTCCTTATTTGGGATGGCAATACAGCTGTTTTTTTCTTTTTTTTCCCCCCTCAGCCAAAATTGTTCTTAGGGTATTGTACGTCTGTCCACATCCTTGGTCCGATTCGAAAATCCAATATGGCCACCAGGCAGCCATCTTGGATTTCCCCATGAAACCTTGTTATCGCAATTTCTCAGGAACTACTGCATGGATCTTTCTCAAATTTGGTACACAGGTTCCCCTTGGGGTCTAGTTATGCAAGATACCTTTTTTGGTCCGATTCGAAAATCCAATATGGCCACCAGGCAGCCATCTTGGATTTCCCCATGAAACCTTGTTATCGCGATTTCTCAGGAACTACTGCATGGATCTTTCTCAAATTTGGTACACAGGTTCCCCTTGGGGTCTAGTTGTGCAAGAGACCTTTTTTGGTCCGATTCGAAAATCCAATATGGCCACCAGGCAGCCATCTTGGATTTCCCCATGAAACCTTGTTATCGCGATTTCTCAGGAACTCCTGCATGGATCTTTCTCAAATTTGGTACACAGGTTCCCCTTGGGGTCTAGTTGTGCAAGAAACCTTCTTTGGTCCGATTCGAAAATCCAATATGGCCACCAGGCAGCCATCTTGGATTTCCCCATGAAACCGTGTTATCACGATTTCTCAGGAACTACTGCATGGATCTTTCTCAAATTTGGTACACAGGTTCCCCTTGGGGTCTGGTTGTGCAAGATACCTTTTCTGGTCCGATTCGAAAATCCAATATGGCCACCAGGCAGCCATCTTGGATTTCCCCATGAAACCTTGTTATCGCGATTTCTCTGTAAATACTGCATGGATCTTTCTCAAATTCGGTACACAGGTTCCCCTTGGGGTCTAGTTGTGCAAGATACCTTTTCTGGTGCGATTCGAAAATCCAATATGGCCACCAGGCAGCCATCTTGGATTTCCCCATGAAACCTTGTTATCGCGATTTCTCAGGAACTACTTCATGGATCTTTCTCAAATCTGGTACACAGGCTCCCCTTGGGGTCTAGTTGTGCAAGATACCTTTTTCAGTCCGATTCGAAAATCCAATATGGCCACCGGGCATCCATCTTGGATTTCCCCATGAAATCTTGTTATCGCGATTTCTCAGGAACTGCTTCATGGATCTTTCTCAAATTTGGTACACAGGTTCCCCTTGGGGTCTAGTTGTGCAAGATACCTTTTTTGGTCCGATTCAAAAATCCAATATGGCCACCAGGCAGCCATCTTGGATTTCCCTTTGAAACCTTGTTATTGCAATTTCTCAGGAACTACTTCATGGATCTTTCTCAGATTTGGTACACAGGTTCCCCTTGGGGTCTAGTTGTGCAAGATACCTTTTCTGGTCCGATTCGAAAATCCAATATGGCCACCAGGCAGCCATCTTGGATTTCCCATGAAACCTTGTTATCGCGATTTCTCAGGAACTACTGCATGGATCTTTCTCAAATTTGGTACACAGGTTCCCCTTGGGGTCTAGTTGTGCAAGAAACCCTTTTTGGTCCGATCCGAAAATCCAATATGGCCACCAGGCAGCCATCTTGGATTTCCCCATGAAACCTTGTTATCGCGATTTCTCGGGAACTACTGCATGGATCTTTGTTAAATTTGGTACACAGGTTCACCTTGTCGTCTAGTTGTGCAAGATACCTTTTCTGGTCCGATTCGAAAATTCAATATGACCAACAGGCGGCCATCTTGGATTTTCCCATGCAAATTTGTTAACGTGATTTCTCAGGAAGTACTGCCTGGATCTTTCTCAAATTTGGTACACAGGTGGTCTCCCCTTGGTTCCCCTTATGGTCTAGTTGTGCAAGATACTTTTTTCGGTCCGAATCGAAAATCCAATATGGCCATAAGGCGGCCATCTTGAATTTCCCCTTGAAACATTGCTACCGTGAATTCTCAGGAAATATTTCATGGATCTTTCTGAAATTTGGTACACAGGTCCCACATGGGGCCTAGTAGTGCAAGATACCTTTTTTGGTCCGATTCGAAAATCCAAGTTACACTTCAAATTAATTCGGTATTCTCGAGTTGTGACGTTGCATCACAAGAGTCGGCGGATCAAACGGTGGGGCATATTCTATATATTGACTATAGAGAATATCAATACCTTCACCTTCCATATCAAGGAGTTCATATTATTCGGAATTAAAATGTATTTCTCCAAATTTTAAATCAGCTTTCTTTAGTCCATGCAGTAGCAAATGAACTGCTCCACCCTTTCATCTGCCGGCGGGTCGGCTACATGAAGGGACGTCACTCTTGTGACTCAACGTCACAACTAGACAACCGTAGACTACTGCATGTTTCGATCCAAGGGAGATAATCAGGATTCAGGCACTTTCGAAGTTTCAACATTACTGCGCATTCAGTATTAAGTATTGTACCATCTTACTATTTTCGAGCATGGTATCTTAAAAGAGATATCTCAAAATAGCCCAATAAACAGAACAGAATTAGCATTCGTTCCTGATTATAAAATCTTAAGTATGTTTCATAGCTCATGCCAAAGTGTCAAAGAGATTGGTCTTCGATTCCAGTACCCAATGATGACACGTGCAAAAAAATAAATAAAAAAAATACTACAAAACAAAGGCGAAGGATCCTCCGTACATGTACATTCACTTTCAGACTAACTTTGCTCATTTCTCTTGTATTATAACAACCAGCCATCTTGGATTTCCCCATGAAACCTTGTTATCGCGATTTCTCAGGAACTACTGCATGGATCTTTCTCGAATTTGGTACACAGGTTCCCCTTGGGGTCTAGTTGTGCAAGATACCTTTTTCGGTCTGATTCGAAAAACCAATATGGCCACCAGGCAGCCATCTTGGATTTCCCCATGAAACCTTGTTATCACGATTTCTCAGGAACTACTGCATGGATCTTTCTCAAATTTGGTACACAGGTTCCCCTTGGGGTCTGGTTGTGCAAGATACCTTTTTTGGTCCGATTCAAAAATCCAATATGGCCACCAGGCAGCCATCTTGGATTTCCCTATGAAACCTTGTTATTGCAATTTCTCAGGAACTACTGCATGGATCTTTCTCAAATTTGGTACACAGGTTCCCCTTGGGGTCTAGTTGTGCAAGATAACTTTTCTGGTCCGATTCGAAAATCCAATATGGCCGCCAGGCAGCCATCTTGGATTTCCCCATGAAACTTTGTTATCATGATTTCACAGGAAGTACTGCCTGGATCTTTCTCAAATTTGATACACAGGTCCCCCTTGTGGTCCAATTGTGCAAGATACCTTTTCTGGTCCGATTCTCCAAAATCCAATATGTCCATCAGGCGGCCATCTTGGATTTCCCCATAAAACTTTGTTATTGCGATTTCTCAGGAACTACTGCATGGAGCTTTGTCAAATTTGGTACACAGGTTCACCTTGTCGTCTAGTTGTGCAAGATAACTTTTCTGGTCCGATTCGAAAATTCAATATGACCAACAGGCGGCCATCTTGGATTTTCCCATGCAAATTTGTTAACGTGATTTCTCAGGAAGTACTGCCTGGATCTTTCTCAAATTTGGTACACAGGTGGTCTCCCCTTGGTTCCCCTTATGGTCTAGTTGTGCAAGATACTTTTTTCGGTCCGAATCGAAAATCCAATATGGCCACAAGGCGGCCATCTTGAATTTCCCCTTGAAACATTGCTACCGTGAATTCTCAGGAAATATTTCATGGATCTTTCTGAAATTTGGTACACAGGTCCCACATGGGACCTAGTAGTGCAAGATACCTTTTTTGGTCCGATTCGAAAATCCAAGTTACGCTTCAAATTAATTCGGTATTCTCGAGTTGTGACGTTGCATCACAAGAGTCGGCGGATCAAACGGTGGGGCATATTCTATATATTGACTATAAAGAATATCCATACCTTCACCTTCCATATCAAGGAGTTCATATTATTCGGAATTAAAATGTATTTCTCCAAATTTTAAATCAGCTTTCTTTAGTCCATGCAGTAGCAAATGAACTGCTCCACCCTTTCATCTGCCGGCGGGTCGGCTACATGAAGGGACGTCACTCTTGTGACTCAACGTCACAACTAGACAACCGTAGACTACTGCATGTTTCGATCCAAAGGAGATAAAGGATTCAGGCACTTTCGAAGTTTCAACATTACTGCGCATTCAGTATTAAGTATTGTACCATCTTACTATTTTCGAGCATGGTATCTTAAAAGAGATATCTCAAAATAGCCCAATAAACAGAACAGAATTAGCATTCGTTCCTGATTATAAAATCTTAAGTATGTTTCATAGCTCATGCCAAAGTGTCAAAGAGATTGGTCTTCGATTCCAGTACCCAATGATGACACGTGCAAAAAAATAAATAAAAAAAATACTACAAAACAAAGGCGAAGGATCCTCCGTACATGTACATTCACTTTCAGACTAACTTTGCTCATTTCTCTTGTATTATAACAACTGACATAAGTACAGTTTCTAGAAATCTTGAAACTCCTGAAACTTAGATTATATCTTGGTGTTTTTCAGTGGCCTTTTTCAATCTTTTTCGCTCAGATTCGAAATTCTGTAAACAAAATTACAAATCAATCGTTTGTTCTTAGTAACAATGGACAAAAAGATCCTCTAGTCATTAGCTTACAATTATCGGACAATGGTGGGCGCCAAGATCCTTCAGGATCTCTCGTTCTCATGAACAGTGAGATTGACACATTTTTTTTTTTGGTCATCAGGTCAAACTTTTTCAAATTTGTAGCACATTGCATATCTCAATCTAACGACGTGACCTTGGCGCCGTGATTCTACACCAAACACACATAGCTGACCATGGGCTACCACTTAAAATTGGCTTTGGGGTATTGTCACCATGTACTGTACATCTCCCACTGTCTGTTCTCTCATTTCCAACATATCTCATTCTCAATGACTATGCCTTAACACATACACATGTAGGAACCCCAAGCTTGGCTCACATATACATGGGGTCACACAATAGAAGCCCATTGAAAATCATTCATGGGATTGACCTGTTTCTTCTGGGTCACCAATTCAAATTATTTCAAATTTGTCATCAGTTGCATGTTATCAGCATTTTTCAAGAATGATAAGACTACGTTAAATGAAGTTACACCAGATACACATCTGGTCATGGGCTCCGCAAAAATTGGCTTTGGGTAATTGTCATCATGACGTACACCCGTCTGTCTATACTCGTTATCACCATATCTCAAAAATGAGTATGCCTCACAGGCGATGGTATGATAAGGCGGAATTTTAGCCTAAACATGGTTCGGTTAAAATCGAAAAAATGAAATGTCCTGAACATAATTGTGTTTTAATGTAATGGCAAGAGAAGTTCTAGCTTGATTGCCGTATGATTATAGTTATTACATGAAATTGAAATTCGCAGCATATGCTATTTCATGAAAAAAGGGTCTAAATCGAATCATTCAAACGCACATTTAGACATACAGGACCCCTCGACCACAAAGATTTTCCAGCAGTGGAAATATGCCAGTAGTACACATCACCATGTTAAATGGCGGTTTCATCCTTTGATCACCCATATCATTTTCTAATTTCAATCTTTCCCTCTTCCTTCTTGAAGAAAACTGTATCGTTTCCACTCCCCCCCCCCCCTTATTTCGAAAAACAATTGTTAATCAATGCCGAGGTCTAAGGACTCGTAGTCAATATCCCCTAATGGGGATCAATTCATCATTTGCATAAAATCACTTTTAAAATAGTGTTTTCTTTGTTTTTATAACTCTTTGTCCTTTAACGGAGAATTAAACTTCCACAGTCCTCTGCCGCTCGCAAGGTCAGTGAATTCATTCTAGAATTACCGTTGAGTGGTCTGACCGATAACCAGGTTTATAGAAAATATCACTTAAATTTGACAAAAACTCTTGATTTGCCAAGAGGATATATTACTTCCATTCACATCTTGACCTGTGGTCATCAATCAGAGTGACTTGGAGGGCAGGCACAGAGCAAAACTCGGTCAAGTTGTTCCTTAGATATTGTGTTCACATCTTATATAACACTGTCTATTGTTTACCAATAATAATTTGAAGTTGCATTCAATTATTCGTCTTTCATCGACATTGTACATAATTCCATTGCTGTATACATGTGACAATTCCCTCTTTTATATAAAATCGTTATTTACTTAGGCTATCGAGCTCCAACGGCATATTCTCTTTATTTGTCAATTATATTATAACAAGAGCTCAGCAGTGCGACACAGTCTATTCACCATTATATCATTTAATCCATAAATTCTGACTACATCAATCGCTTCCTGCCAATATATTGTATTTCTTATATAACAAACCCTCTGGGGTTTTATTCCCGCCATTCTCAGTTTTATACATATATATACATATTGTACATACTGTATGGTGATTAAACATTCATTCATCATTCATTCACATGCAAACAGGACTACTATCTACATTTTAACCTCATTGACCTTGAAAATATGTCAGGTCAATGTGGAGGGAACTTGACCTAGAGATGTTCATAGGGAAGCATTGTGCCAAATATCCCGTCTCTAAGCTCTCTTTGCTATTGGGATATCTCGTTCATAATGCTATTCACATTTTGATCTCTGACCTTTGAAAATAAGTCAAGGACTTACGTCCAGAGTCAACTTGACCTAGAGGCTCTTATAAGTCAGCATTGCACCAAAGACCTAGAGTATGTGTCAAGTTGTCCCTTAGATATTGTGTTCATAAGAAAATAGAACTGCTATTCACATTTTGACCTCCGTTACCTTTGAAAATAGGTCAAGGTCAGTACGGAGTGAGCTTTACCTAGAGGCCTTCACAAAGAAGCATTGTGCCAAATATCCAGTCTCTAGCTCTCGCTTTGTTATTGGGATATTACATTCACAATGCTATTCACATTTTAACATTTGTGAGTTTTGGATAACTACCCTTTCTGCTTTGAGGTGTACCTGGGAGGTGTACCCTCAAATATTATGAGGTGTATTTGAGGAGTAAATGAGGTGTAGTTGAGGACACATTTTAACCTTTGTGAGTTTTGGATAACTAGTTCCTCTAGTTCAAGTTTTGGGCCACATTTTGGTCACCATACATGTATCTCCATGGTATTTATACGATTGACCATCACAATTTTTATCAGACTTAAAACAATCTGATTTGGCAGGTGTTGGAGTGAAAAAAAAATGTCTGCTTTATTAACATTGCACATTTATTTTTCCCATAATAAATACCACATATCCTTGTACTATTATTCAATATGTGAGAAATTCGGATGTTATGATTTGTAATGTAAAACACAAACGTTGTATTTGTCTTTCAAAATCATGTTTACATTTCCTCAATAAACCCATTCAAGACAAGATGCAGAAATGTTTGTCTTAAACAAATATTTTGTTGGATGATATGATACACACATACATGTATTATACATGTGCAAGTTTCTATTTGTGGGCCAGACAGCATGACTGATATTTTTAGTCTAGCCAATTAATCTCAACAGTATATATGCTCCAATATCCCATAAAGTGACAGTTAATGTTGTTTTTAATTAAGGAACCTATTAAAGAGAGCCTTAAATAGTTTGATATGGAGGGCATTATTTCTCAAAGTGAGGCTATCTAGTCCGACCTCTCTGTTGAGTACTTGTTAGTGCAGAAAGGTTTTGACTTATCTGCACTGATCACGGACATGGAGCTGCTAACAGCTGCACTGGGATAATATGGTTTGTGTAATGTATGTCAAGGACATTAACCCTGATTCCCTCCACTGAGCAGTGTTGCTGCATTTGCCATTGAGCCTGTCAACACTGCACATCTCAACTGCTATTAAATGTCACACCAACAAGCAAAAGGAACCTAGTCAGGGGACCAATAATTATTCTGATACAAACACATCAGATATGATATCTCATTTCCATGTTGAGTTAGGAATCCATGTTTTGTATTTCAACCAATTGGAATGCCAATCTGAATAAGGTGAAGTTATCAGAGCATTTCTACAAAGTGGATGCTCTTATGTTTTCATGAGAAACGGCTCCGCCGGATCCGCCGTCGCGACTTTATCTGTGAAACCGTTGAATATTTTGGGGTCAGACCCTGTGTGCTATCTCCTTAGGGATGGGAAATTTGTCTGGTTGTGTTTTGGTAGGCGTTGTTCACCACTAGGTGGCGCTGTAGTCCGAGCATAGGTAAACCTTTCTCTCATGATTTCGTCTGAACAGCTTGTTTGATTTTTATGAAATTTCATTACAATCGTCTTGAAGGATAGGCAATGTGCTGTAAAGGTTTTAGAGTAGCTGGCATAACTATAAAGGCATGGGGTTTTTTTCATCTCAAAAAAGTTGTTTTTCGTGAAATGAAAATTTACCAATTCGCTTGGAAAAATATTTTAAAATTGTTCTATTCTAGGTTGCCAAGCATAAATATAGGATTGCCGACATGATAATTCCCTTTCGGTGGAAACCAAATTGCCATTTAAATGAAAAATCACAATTATCTGACTGAACGTTAAAACCTCCATAACCATTATCATGATTAAAGTATTTTTCCAGTGAGCTCTTATGGGCCATCTCCCTAGGGCCTTAGATTTCACCTGCTTGTTTTTGTGTGGTATTTAGTCATCACAAGGTGGCGCTATAGACATGAATGCGGGTAAACCTGTGTAAACAACTTGTTTCCATGAAATTTGTGTATAATTTATCTTGCATGATAGGCTTAGGACTGATAAGATTTTGGTGGTGTTGGCGAAATCATTGAGGCACATTTTTGCAGCTCAAAATAAGATTTTTTTTGCAACTGATGATGGACCTATGTCTATGACTGACATTGACCTATTTCCTAAAGGTCAAAAACTGTATATTAAGTCCCATACTTTTAACTGCCAACATTCACTTCAAATCTAACATTGTAATTATCATCATTGTAGCTGCAGTTGTCTTCCAGATTGATCTACCGAAGTTCGCTTGTGTTGCAACAGCCTCATGTTTCAACAGTAACTTAAGGTTACTGTGTCAGGTCCCAGTTGCATATGTGTATGTATCACAAGTTTGCTTAATTGCGGGGCAAACTATACATTTTCTTTAAGCCCTTGATTCAAGGAATTTAGATAAACAACTTTCTCGAATTTATTACAAGAATCGATTTATTTAAAGATAAATGACATCATTTAGAAAAGTATACATGTAGTTCTCAAAATCAAGCGATAATAACTGTCTCAGTTTTTACCCCTCGGCCAAAATTTGGCCGAAGGGTATTGTCGTCGTCATGTACGTCTGTCCGTCTGTCCGTCTGTCCGTCACACCTTTCTCGTTACCAAGATATCTTCAGAACGACTTACCCTAGGCACACCAAACTTGCAGTGCACATCCGTATGCTTGTGACCCAGAACCCTATTGAATCTGGACCTGATTGGTTAGAAACTTTGGCGGCCATCTTTAATTTATGCGAAACCATCACAGCTTTCTTGTTACCAAGATATCTTTAGAACGACTTACCCTAGGCACCCCAAACTTGCACTGCACATCCATATGCTCATGACCCAGAACCCTATTGAATCTGGACCTGATTGGTTGGAAACTTTGGCGGCCATATTTAATTTATGCGAAATCATTAATCTTGTGTATCTTAGGTACCATTTCTCTGTTCAGTGTGAAACTTGGTATAGATCATCGATGCATCAAGAAACTTCAAAGGAATGACCAAACCAGTTTCCCTGATTCGGTGAAAACCTTGGCGGCCATCTTTAATTTATGCAAAATCTTCAATGATATATATCTCTGATACCATTCAAGTGTTCTATACGAAACTTGGTATACAGCATCGATGTATCAAGAGATCTGCAATGTATAGCCACATCAGTTCCTCTGAGTGGCGGGAAGGATGGGCGGCCATCTTTAATTTATGCAAAATCATTAATGATCTCTATCTCTGATACTGTTCGAGTGCTCGATGTAAAATTTGGTATATATCATCGAAGCATCAATAGACTTACGATAAATGACAGTTCTGGCGTTTCTGATTGGGCGGAACCTTGGCGGCCATCTTTAATTTATGCAAAATCTTCAATGATGTATATCTTTGATACCATTTCAGTGTTCTATATGAAACTTGGTATCCAGCATCGATGTATCAAGAGACTTGCAATGAATAACCACATCGGTTCCTCTGAGTGGCGGGAAGGATGGGCGGCCATCTTTAATTTATGCGAAATCATTAATGATCTCTATCTCTGATACCGTTCGAGTGCTCGATGTAAAATTTGGTATACATCATCGATGTATCAATAGACAGTTCTGGCATTTCTGATTGGGCGGAAACCTTGGTGGCCATCTTTAATTTATGCAAAATCTTTAATGATGTATATCTTTGATACCATTTCAGTGTTCTATATGAAACTTGGTATACAGCATCCATGTATCAAGAGACTTGCAATGAATAACCACATCAGTTTCTCTGAGTGGTGGGAAAGATGGGCGGCCATCTTTAATTTATGCGAAATCATTAATGATCTCTATCTCTGATAATTTTCAAATGCTCCATGTAAAATTTGGTATACATCATCGATGCATCAACAGTATTATGTAATGAATACCGGTTTCTCTGATTGGACGGAAATGTTCGAGGCCATTTCTAATGGCAAAATTTTTCATAATCTGTATATTTGTCACTTGACTGCTTGGTGTTCCTGAAGTCTTGCTTCAAATTGAATACATTATGAATGGCTGGCGCCTAGAGCCGAGGGGTTTTCAGATGCGCAGCTTCGTATTAAATCAAGGTGTCAGCACTGAATTGTATAGGCTTATTTGTGTAATTACATTTAGATAAAAGCTTTGGAAAGCAGATAATGATGATAATCATTAACATAAATTTAATTTTAGGAAATTAATGTTGCTAATGTTACACAATGTCTGTCCACATGTAACATTAGACACAGCAATAACTTTCTTCTGAAATCTTAATGAATCGGCAAATAGGTGAAACCTGATTGGATTTATGGAATACAACTCCATGCAAATCAATATCCTTAGTTTGGTGGTCAAAATTATACTTGTGCAAACAGAGAATTTTTTTTTCGAAAACTGGTGTCTGTCCACCACTCAATGATGCATTGTGCACTTTGTTTTCATCTCAAATTTATGCTTTATGACTCCAAATCATCTGTTTAAATATTACAGGTCTTGAAATGCATTCCAGTTTGTAATATGTTCAAAAGTTTTTTACTTTTCATAGTTTAACTGGCAAGAAGTGAGTGAGTTGTTCTGCCATGTTAATATTGAGCTAAATTGATCAGGTTGGACAAAAATCCCGATATATTTGATTTTGGAGTATAAATTATCCCATTATTATTTGATTTAAAATGTTAAGATCTGTAGTCATTTGAAAATTCAATTATCTTGTAACATTGTTGAAATTTTTTTCTTGCATTTGAGAGGGACAACTTAGCCCCTATTATAATGAAATCTGCCATAAGTTATAGGTTCTTGAAATATTAGAAAAATTCCATTCATACACCAGTTATCAATAGTTAAAAAAAGCAGCCACAGGTTCAGATAGGGGAGAGACCAGGAGAGATGCAGTGACCCACAGTGTCAATGCTAGTTAGTATTGTCTAAGGAATAAGTCCATTGACCTTGGATTGTGTTCTAGTCCATTGCCAGCTGTATTGGCAGGGCTTTATAGTACATGTTCACACCTTTTAAGGTGTGCCCAAATTCAATATGCCCAAATTATATGAAGTTTGAGGAGAGAAAGAATTCTAAAAATGTACAAAATATGTAGTTTGTTGGCAAGTGCATTGTATTCAACAGGAAATTAATAACTGGTTACTGGTGGGCCCAAATTAGCGTAATATAAAGCCCTTTAATACTGGCATGAACAGATAGCTTGCAGGCTATAGTCCTTTAGAAGATATCATGCCAACAAAGATGGACAGAGAGAAAGACATACAATTAGGCTGGCAACCCTGATGACAACAGTGACTGTATACAAATTGTAACAACTGATGAAGATGGTCTACATGTATTAGCTTCCTCATTTGACTGAGAATGTTGGCATATTTATTCTCTGTTCCAACATAGTCAGCCTACATAATCTACATAATAATATTAGGATGTCCCACACCACATATACATTGTACCTGTTCTAGAACAAGTCAGAATTTTTTTTATGGTGTTCCCACATCAAACTGAAAGAGAGGCATGTTGAATGAGATAGAGGGCAATACTTCCCAAAGAGAGGCTGATCTCCTTTGACCTGTCTGCAACCTTGTATTGATCCATTCCCTAACATGGCCCAGTGCAGTCCAGTGCAGAAAGGCCACAACTTATTTGCACTGATGCCCAATTTCCTGGTAACAGCATTGTTATTGTTCTGCACTGGAAGTCGAGTCATGCCAACCTAATTAACTTCAGGTAAAGGACCATTCGAAAAGATTTATTACTGTGTTTATGGCTTCAGGCAATCACGCATGACTGTATATGACATGGCTGAATATTGGGTTTCGTAGTCTTCATCTACACTAAAGCTCCTAATAATTCAATCACCCTGTAATATTGAAATTCAATTCTGTACGCAAAATAAATTTTCTGTTTGCTGTTCAAATAAGTTTGATCACCCTGTGAAATCAATGAAATAAACAAAGGAATAATATGCATGATTTTGGGTCATTTGATCAACTTTCTGTTCTACATGTACGGTAATCCCTCTAATAATTCAATCTATCAAAATTCAATCACTCACAATTTTGGGGACAAAATTTGACATGTCTCGCCCTAATGAATCCACTCACAAAAACTTGATGGTTTTCAGTAATTTCCTGATTTTTTCGCCAGTGATCTTGGACATCTGATCTCGACCCAAGACTTGGTAGGCAACACATCATCTACACCTAGTGTATACGCTCAAGGAAATTGCAACTGTGGATAGAAAACTGTCACAGATATAGGCTGGACACAACGTTTTAATGATTTCCTGTTTTTTACCCCTCAGCCAAATTTAAGTATTGTCGTTGTCATGTACATCATGCGGTCTGTCCATCACAGCTTTCTCGTTACCAAGATAACTTTAGAACGACTTACCCTAGACACACCAAACTTGCAGTGCACATCCATATGATAATGCTCCTGACCCAGAACCCTATTGGATCTGGACCCGAAATCATAATTCTTGTGTTTCTCCGATACCATTTCGCTGTTCAGTGTGAAACTTGGTACAGATCATTGATACATCAAGTAACTTTTAAGGAAGAAACGAACCAATTTCCCTGAATGAGTGGAAACCTTGGCAGCCAACTTCAATTTATGCAAAATCTTTAATGATGTATATCTCTGATACCACCTGAGTGTTCTGTACGAGACTTGCAACGAATAACCACATCAGTTCCTCTGAGTGGCGGGAAGGATGTGCAGCCATCTTTAATTTATGCAAAATCATTAATGATCTCTATCTCTGATACCGTTCAAGTGTTTGATGTAAAATTTTGTATACATCATCGATGCATCAAGAGCCTTATGAGGAATGACAGAACTGGTTGCTCTGATTGGGTTAAATCTTTGCAACCATTTTTATCTCGCCTCATGAAGTAAAGGGGAGATATTGTGAGGGAGGAAAGAGAATGTCTTCGTCGGTGTCGGTGTCCCCGGCCTGGAAATGATAAGGTTTTTGATTTAGCAAATTCAAAAAAAATCTTGAAAATTTAGAAAAAATATTTTAAAAATCCAAAAAATTATGGGGGGTGGGTATTCCACCTGGGGTACTGCCCCTGGGGTGCTCCAATGTTAAAATCCCTATGATAGAGTTTTGCGTTTAGCTGAAGTGCACATGTACATCTGTACTTAGAAAGTTGGCTGCAGTTGTCCGCTGTCATTGGATGATTATGGAACTTGGTACACATGTTTCTTATGATTAGACGATGTACCTGTGCTATTTTTGTGATGAAATATTAATTTTTCTCCAAATTATGGCAAATGATTGAGTTTTGCGTTTAGCCGAATTGTACGTGTAGAGGCTGTACATGTAGGCCTCTACATGTATACATGTACATCTGTACTTAGGTTTGCTGCAGTTGTCAGCTGTCATTGGATGATTATGAAACTTGATACACATATTTCATATGATTAGACGATGTCCCTGTGCTATTTAAGAGATGAAATATCGATTTTTGTTCAAATTTTGAGGGTTTTGTCTTAGTAATCTGCCAATGATAATGTACATACATGTACACCTGTACACGGAAAGTATGCTGAAGCTGTCAGCTTTCATTGGATGAGTTTGACACTTGCTACCCAAGTTCATTGTGATTCGATGATGTACATGTGCTATTTAAGAAATACGACATTAAATATGAATTTTTGTACTTCGTATGTTTCCATTGATAAGGTTTTTGTTGGACAAAAATTTGCTGAACCTTTCGTGGGATAATTATAAAGCTTGGTTTGGACATGTTTCATGTTTTCCTGGTCAGACCTATCCAGCAGTAATCCCACATGGGACTGACCTATCCAGCAGTAATCCCAAGTGGCACTGGCCTATCCAGCAGTAATGCCACACGGAACTGACCTATCCAGCAGTAATCCCATATGGGACTCAACTATCCAGCAGTAATCCCAGACCGGACTGGCCTATCCAGCAGTAATCCCACATGGGAGCAGTAATCCCACAAGGCACTGGCCTAATCTCACACGGCTGACCTATCCAGAAGTAATCTCGCACTGGACTGCAATATGCAGCAGTAATCCCACATGGCACTGACCTATCCAGCCATAATCCTACATGGGACTGACCTATCCTGCTGTAATCTCACACAGGGGTAGCCTATCCAGCAGTAATCCCACACGGGACTGGCCTCTCCAACAGTAATCTCAAACGGGATTGCCGTATGCAGCAGTAATCCCACACTGGACTGTCTATGCAGCAGTAATCCCATATGGGACTGACCTATCCAGCAGTAATCCCACATGGGACTGGTCTATCCAGCAGTAATAACACACGGGACTGGCCCATCCAGCAGTAATCCTACACAGGACTGGCCTATCCAGCAGTAATCTTGCATGAGACTGACCTATCCAGCAGTAATCTCACACTGGCCTGCCCTATGCAGCAGTAATCCCACGGCACTGACCTATCCATCCTACACGGGATTGACCTATCTGGCAGTAATCCCACATGGGACTGATGTTATTGTCTGTATCAGATAATCTATTCCAGACATTATTGTCTGTACTACATCATCTGTTCCAGACGTTATTGTTTGGTCTATATTTATGCTTTCAATACTGCTGCAGCTCCGGCGGATGACCCCGCAAGGCGAGATGTTGGGGTAATCAGAAAGCTTGTTAATTTATGTTAATTTATGCAAAATTAGTAGTGATCTGTATCTATGATTTTCAAGTGTTCAATATGAAACTTGGTACACATCATTGATGCATGACAATGAATGACAGAACCAGTTTCTCTGATTGGGCGGAAATGTACTTGGTTACCATTTTTAATTTATTCAAAATCATTAATGATCTACATGTATATCTCTGATAAACCATTTTAGTGCTTCATATGAAACTATACATCATCAATACATCAAGAAACCTACAATTAATGACAACCAGTTTCTCTGATTAGGTGGAAAACTTGGTTGCCATCTTTAATTTATGCAGATGCTATATGCGTTGATGCAAGACTTTGTATACATCATCAATACATCAAGAGACTAACAAAGAATGACCGAATCTTTTCTCTGATTGGATGGAAACCTTGGCAGTAATTTTTAGCTCATCTGGGCCGAAGGCCCGATGGGCTTATGTCATGGCCTGACTGTCCGTCGTCCGTCGTCCGTTGTGCGTAAACATCTTCTTCTCTGAAACCGCTTGGCCGATTAAGCTGAAACTTGGCATGCATGTTCCCCCCAATGAGTACACCAGAATTTGTTCATGCCGTGTCGATACGTTTTTAAATATGGCCGCCATGGCGGCCATCTTGAATTTGCCATTGAAACATTGTTATCGCGATTTCTCAGGAACTACTGCATAGATCTTTCTCAAATTTGGTACACAGGTTCCCCTTTTGGTCAAGTTGTGCAAGATACCTGTTGTG
Organism: Hanleya hanleyi; assembly: GCA_036873755.1. Taxonomy (NCBI): domain Eukaryota; kingdom Metazoa; phylum Mollusca; class Polyplacophora; order Lepidopleurida; family Hanleyidae; genus Hanleya; species Hanleya hanleyi. The sequence continues at coordinate 25,494 of JAVTVY010007972.1, forward strand.
GTCTGATTCACAAATCCAATATGGCCACCAGGCGGCCATCTTGGATTTCCCCATGAAACATTGTTATTGCAATTTCTCAGGAACTACTTTGTGGATCTTCCTCAAATTTGGCACACAGGTTCCCCTTGGGGTCTAGTTGTGCAAGATACCTTTTCTGCTCGGATTCGAACATCCAATATGGCCACCAGGCAGCCATCTTGGATTTCCCTATGAAACTTCGTTATTGTGATTTATCAGGAAGTACGGCATGGATCTTTCTCAAATTTGATACACAGGTTCCCCTTAGTGTCTAGTTGTGCAAGATGCTTTTGTGGTCTGATTCAGAAATCCAATATGGCCACCAGGCGGCCATCTTGGATTTCGAGATGAAACATTGTTATCTCGATTTCTCAGGAAGTACTGCATGGGTCTTTCTCAAATTTGGTTCAGAGGTTCCCCTTGGGGTCTAGTTGTGCAAGATACAATTTGTGGTCTGATTGAAAAATCCAATATGGCCACAAGGCGGCCATCTTGAATTTGCCAGTGAAATCTTGTCATCATTATTTTTCGTTAACTACTGCATGGATCTTTCTCAAATTTGGTACACAGGTTCCTCTTGGGGGTCTAGTTGTACAAGATACCTTTCTGCTCTGATTCGAACATCCAATATGGCCACCAGGTGGCCATCTTGGATTTCCCTATGAAACTTCGTTATCGTGATTTATCAGGAAGAACCGCATGGATCTTTCTCAAATTTGATACGCAGGTTCCCCTTGGGGTCTAGTTGCACAAGATACAATTTGCGGTCTGATTGAAAAATCCAATATGACCACCAGGCGGCCATCTTGGATTTCCAGATGAAACATTATCGCGATTTCTCAGGAACTACTGCATGGATCGTTCTCAAATTTGGTACAGATGTTCCCCTTGGGGTCTAGTTGCGCAAGATACAATTTGTAGTCTGATTGAAAAATCCAATATGGCCACCAGGCGGCCATCTTGGATTTCCAGATGAAACATTGTTATCGTGATTTCTCAGGAACTACATGTACTGCATGGATCTTTCTCAAATTTGGTACAGAGGTTGCCCTTGGGGTCTAGCTGTGCAGGATACCATATATGGTCTGATTGAAAAATTCAATATGGCCACCAGGTGGCCATCTTGGATTTCCCCATGAAATTTTGTTATCGTGAATTCTTGGGATATTACTGCATGGATGTTGATACACAGGTTCCCCTTGTGATCCAGTTGTGCAAGATACCTTTTTTTGGTTCATTTCGAAAATCCAATATTGCCGCATCTTGAATTTCCCATGAAACTTTATCATAAAATCTCAGGAAATAACTGCATGGATCATTTTATAATGTTCAGGGGGGACAACACAAGTTAGAAACTCATCTATTGCAGTTCTTTAGTAAAAATTTCTCACAGCTACTTTCTCCAGTTACAGACAGATGACCTACAGTGCCATGGCACTATCTTTTACATCTTCGCAGACAGATGGGGGTATGTCTTGGTTAGGCCATACCTCACCAGAGATTACTTTCATTGGAAAATGTCCTGTTACATCTCATTGCCATCGTAACAACCCAGTCGCACATATTTCGTACTCGACATGTCTCCCCCTGGTGCATATACCCACAAAATATTGGAATCGTAGGTTAAAAACTGTCCAATGTACTGTCCGGACACGAAGTGGACAGACGGACGAACGACTGCAATCACATAATAAAATTGGTTCTGGTTATTGCTTATACAGCTTACTGACAATCACACATTATATTTTGGTATAATTGCCTTTATTCCATAACCTCCAATTACAATCATGAATTTGCAGCTTGACCTCCTGTGAAATCGACTATGTTGCCATTTTGTTCAGGGGAGACAACGCAAGTTAGAAACTCATCTATTGCAGTTCTTCAGTAAAAATTTCTCGCAGCCACTTTCTCCAGTTATAGCCAGATGAGCGCTACAGTGCCGTGGCACTATCTTTAATTTATGTAAAATCATTGATCTATCTATCCTTTGACACTGTTCAAGTGTTCAGTATGATACTTAGTGTACATCATCGAGACATCAAGAGACAATTAAAGAATGCCGGTTTCTCTGATTGGATGGAAACCTTGGGGACCATTTCTAATAGCAAAATTTTTAATAATCTGTATTTGTCACTTGACTACTTGGTGTCTTCAAAGTAGTATGGTTAAGATTGAATACATTATGAATGGCTGTTACGCAGTGCCGAGGGGTTTTCAGATGTGCAGCTTCGTATTTAGGCCATCTTAGCTTGCTAAGGGCATTTCACGTTCCACTTAACACTACCCTTAGCTCAATGGCTTCATTCTCCGTGTATTTCGCTCCATGTCAGCTTCCCCAAGCATCAAGTCACATGTCCGCTCTATTTAAACGAGCCAATGAAATTATCCGAATTCAAATATTTTGACCTGGGAATCTCAGATGTGAGACATGTCAATCGCACTTACATTTGTAAGTGCTCGAGGCGCAAGACTGTGGGAGACCAAACCGAAGTTGTGCGAATTAGCTATTTTATTTCTCACTCTAATGGAGCATGCTTCTTTGTTTTTCTTAAGAAAAATCATATTACAAACGGCCCAACATATTAGAAAAAAAATAAAATCGGCGGCAGTTCACAGGAAAATGATGTGATTTTTATTTTGTGATGGGGGCACTTTGAGGCCCACCAAGAGATCATTTCAATCGATCGCTTTCTGGAGGTGTGTCTTCATTTTATGAATGTGATTGCGCCGATGTCGGGTCTCACGGGACCAATCGCATGTGACCATTTGGGAAACGCCCTATTACGCTCAGATATCACCCGTTACCGCATGGCTATGAGCAGAAGTTTCTATGTATGATCGTGTCATGCGTTCGGATGATGATTTAGGCCTGTGACCCGAGACGTCTGACCTCCACCTTCAATTTGGTATGGGACACATCGTCTCCCTCTAGGGTATCCGCTCATGATAAATTGAAACTGTAGATGGAAATTGTCCCAGAAATAGACCGGACACGAAGGGACGGACAGATGGATGGAGAGAAACCACCATCACATAATATGTCCACCTTTTTACAGGCATATAAAAAATTGACACTTTTTTTCAGAATTGTCTGGTAACTCTATCCCTCAGTACTGGTAGTAGCAACTGTAGAGATCGACTGCCCTTGCCACTTTCCAGGTCAATGTGATGGTTCAGTTATTATACTTAAATTATTTCCAAAATGAATCATACAGAATAAATCTACATGAATATTTTTGGATCACATAGCCAGCTGTATTGTGTGAATAGGAACCTTGCATTCTTTACCATCTGCATGACTGCCATTTCCTGTTGTAAGTTTAACACAGTTACTCAATCAAGTGACAGAACTGGCATTTCTGCTTTCTGATGACTCCTCAGATTTTCTTTGATCATTTCCTTGTAATATATTCACTACCCTAGTCACCCGTAGTGTATTTGAAATACACCACAGCTGACCTCTTTTTCCCCGGATTAGGTCGAAAGAGGCGGAGCTCCACCCTTATGCTGAGATGATCACTGCATGGGTAAAATGGTTATCACGCCCCCTCAAGCACAATATAACCTTTTAGTTCTATATTGTGTCATTGCAAAAAAGCTGAACGTGACATTATACCCAATTCTCGCTCACTGTCTATCTAATATTATGTTGTGCAAGCCTAGCTCCCATTGATGGTGTGGCTTCCTCTTCTTTAGAAGAGAGAGAGAGCTAGGAATAGATTTAATGTTGTCTTCAGCAGTATTTCAGCTATTTTGCTTTCCTTTAAGGAATCTCACTGACACAATTGCTGAGCCAGCCTGCAAATTCTGGAGCAACCATTGAGAGCAGGGTCAATGCCCTGTTATACTGAATAACTGTCTGTGTCTTGTCCCAGATCTGGGTGAAGAGTTCATATACCTTTATAAGAGGTCAACTGTCCTTTTAACGACCCTGTTGTTAGACTGTCCTGACCTAAAGAGTCAGTTTGTCATGGAGACTCAAGAAAGAAACATATCCATCAGGAACGTGCTTTGTGCCTCCTCTTTTCCCAGCAGAACTCCAGTTCAGGCTCTAGCAAATACCCCCTGCATACTTTGCATGAAAAACCACAAGCAGAGAAGCAGTATAAAGAAACCTTTGATATTTTTTTCTTGGAAAAATGATATCAAATTGGATTTTTTGACACAATAAAACAGATGTGGTGAAAAAAGTATTGAAACCAAAACCTCTGACCAGTGACGTCAGAGTCTGATTACGATCACTTCGTATAATGTGAACTAGTTAGTTGTGTCTGATGTCCTATTGGACGTACGTTGCACATCAATTGGATATGTCAGCGAAGGTATTACTTTTAAGCTTTGTGATGATGTTGCCATTAATTACAATGGAAATGTCACCTACAACATTTGCTTTGGTGACTCAAACGTCATGGATCAGCGGGTCACGGGCTTGGCCGTTTCCAAACAGGCGTGGTAATGGAGGCGATTCAAGTTTGTTTTTTTAAAACCATTCCCAAAAACAGTAAACTATTAAATGTCAAATATAACCTCTTACAACATTTCAACATCAAAAAAGTATAGGATGTGAAGACCATTTGGAGGGTAATGGTGGGGTTTTAATGTGGGGTACATGACAGAGTTGAGCAGTGCATGGCATGGGAGGAGGTTTGTTCATTAGGTATTTCTCTCGCCCCCGACACACAACACTTTTTCTCCATATTTGGTTGCTTGTAGGGCTTTGGGCTATACATGTATTTGGGTCAGCCACAGAGTTATGTTCTGGGTTACAGTACCAGCTATATTTTAATTAAATTTGGGCCACCATTTTTTTTTATCTATTTCTGGTAATTACACGAACAGCTGTTAAAATTTTACAAAATTCAGGATTTTCAGTTCTGTCATTGAAATGTCACGAAATGTGGCCTAGTGGACCATACCCCAGTGTGTTTATTTGTTGTCCATCTGAATGCTGGCAGATCTGTGGATTGCTTCCCTGTAAATAGGGAGATCGACAATAAATGCTGTACCATCCCTGGAAAAATAATGTATCTTGTTAACCCTTAACTACCAAAAACCTTCAACTGCAGCCCTGTGGGGATCCCAGGGATTGACCTGGGGTATCGTTGAGCACACCCCAGATCATGGTAAGAATAGGCCTCAATTCCTCAGTGAGCTGGTCGTAAGAGGCAACTAACTGGGGCACCCATGGGGTTCCCGATGGTAAAAGGAATAGGACCCCTTCCGTGGGTCCTGGGTGTTAAAAGAAATAGGATCCTACCTGTGGTTTGCGAGTGTGAAAAGGAGTGAGTGAATAGAAAATAGGAACCAAATGTTGTGATATGACTGAAATAGTGTTGAAATCGATGATAAATCAGATTCACTGACTCGTTCCCCTTTAACTGCAAGAAATATAACACAATTCATAACCAATACAAAAATGGCTGACCACCTGATGCCGTATTGCATTGCTAGGGGCTGACCGCTTGATGCCATATTACATTCCTAGGGTCTGCTGTCATATTCCTTGGGTTTGACCATCTGCTGCCATATTGCTATAGGGATTGACCATTGCTGCCATATTGCTAGAAGCTGCATGACTTCCTGTTGCCGTATTGCTGAAGGGCTGACTGCTTGCTGTCGTATTGTTAGGGGTTGACCGCCTGCTGCAGTATTGCTAGGGACTGACCGGCGCTGTATTGTCTGCTGCTATATTGCTAGCGGCTGACCACCTGCTGCTGTATTGCTAGGGACTGACCACCTGCTGCAGTATTGCTATATGGCTGACCGCCTGCTGCCATATTGCTACGGGCTGACTGGTGCTGTATTACTAGCATCTTCACAAGTCGGATTGGCCTAATCAGCTAGCTTAGCGCGTTTACTGATTGCTTTGATTTAATGGAAACCCCTTGAGTTATTATATCCAGAACTTGTATGGGTAACTAACCAAGCCAGTGTATCGATCCTAACAGATCGATCGATACACTGGCTCGCGAGGATGTATTGCTAGGGGCTGACCATCTGCTGTCATATTGGCATATTGCTGCCTACTGCCATATTGTTAGGACACTGTTTATAATTATTGTAACAGATAGACCAAGTCTGAAACCGCTTTATTGTGTAACCTATTCACACATCTCAGTACATCTGTTTATTGCATGCATATTTTGCACTGCTCGGCACTATAATAAATAACACAGCACTAAAACAACCCCACAGAGATAACCCTTGTACCCAATTTCGTCGGAGCAAAAAAGTGAAAGTTATTTTCTGGTTACTTTCAACTAAATAATTAATAAAAGTATGATCAACATCAAACAAAAATTAACCAGACCTCCCACTTGACCTATTTTTCCTAAGTTTAGAATTTGTCCTACTTGTTATTATACGCCCGCCAAAAGGCGGACGTATTATGTGATGGCAGTTTCCGTCCGTCTGTCTGGTTCTCGTGTCCGGTCTATATCTGGGACAGTTTCCTATCTACAGTTCCAATTTTTGGTGAGTGGATACCCTACGGGGAGACGATGTGTCGCATACCAAAATGAAGGTCGAGGTCAAAGGTCACTGGCCTAAAAAACAGGAAATCACTGAAGTGTTCGTGTCCGGTCTATATCTGTGAACGTTTTCTATCCACAGTTACAAATTTTTGTGAGTGGCTACGCTAGGTGAAGACGATGTGTCGCATACCAAAAGTTGAGGTCGAGGTCAGAGGTCAAAGGTCACTGTTGCCTAAAATCAGGAAATCATTGATCATTGGCAGTTTTCTATCTACAGTTCTAATTTTTGGTTAGTGGATGATCTAGGGGGGAGGATGTGTTGCATACCAAATGTAGGTCGAGGTCAGAGGTCAAAGTGAAATGTGAGTGAAAAATCAGGAAATCTTTAATAATTTCTCATTTTTTGTGAGTGGATTCAATAGGGGGAAATGAAGTATCACGTACCAAAAAATAGGTCAAGGTCAGGTCAAAGGTTACTGCTACCCCAAAATCAGGAAATTATTAAAAATATCATTTTTTTTTGTGTCGGTAGATACATTCTGGGGACATGATGTGTCACCAACCAAAATGTAGGTCAAGGCCAAAGGTCAAGGTCACTGTGACCCCAAAATCGTGAAATTGTTAAAAATCATGATTTTTTTAGTCCAATGAGAAATTACGGGGAGCCGTTTTGTCATGTACCAAAATTTAGATCCAGGTCAATAGCCAAGGTCACTGTGACCCCAAGATCATCAGGACATCATTAAAAAATACAAATTTTGTGTGAGTGGATTCAATAGGTGAAAATGAAGTGTCGCATACAAAAAATTAGGTCAAGTTCAAAGGTCACTGTGGCCCCAACATCAGGAAATTATTAAAATAACATTTTTTGTGTGTCAGTAGATACATTAGGGGCATTAGGGGGACACGATGTGTCACATACCAAAATGTAGGTCAATGTCAGTGGTCAAGGTCACTGTGACCTCAAAATCATGAAATTGTTAAAAATCATGATTTTTTGTGTCCATTGAGAAATTACAGGGAGACGGTTTGTCATGTACCAAAATTTAGGTCAAGGTCAATAGGTCAACTGTGACCCCAGAATCAAGAAATCTTAAAAAAAAAAAATTGTGTCATGCATGATGTGTCATGTTCCAAAATGTAGGTCAAGGCTGAACGTCAAGGTCACTGTGACCCCCAAAATCATGAAATTGATAAAAATCTGATTTTTTTAGTCCATTGATACATTGAGGGAAGATGATGTGTCGTGTACCAAAATTTAGGTCAGGTCAAAGGTCAAGGTCACTGTGACCCCAAAATCAGGAAATCATCAACAATAACTTTTTTCTGCCAGTAGTTACATTAGAGGGACATGATGTGTTACATACCAAAATGTGGGTCAAAGGTCGTCACTGTGACTCCAAAATCAAGAAATCATTGAAAGTCACATTTTCATATGCCTGTCGAAGACGAGGTCGTGTAATGCAATGTTGCGTTCTGTCATTCATCCATTAACACTTGTTGTCCATGTGATATCTCTAGTTTCAGGGTATGATTGGTACCAAACTTTGAGTATATCTTTATACTCACATCAGTCTCTGCGAGGAAGGGCGAGCGCTCGCGCTCGCGCCCACACACGCCCAAAGACCTCCAGGCGACCGATTTATCACTCGCCCATAATTGTAACGAAATCCAGCTAAATGGTATCATAAAACAATAGAATCGCCTCCCGTAAAACTTTAATTTTGAACGAGTACCTCCGAAGAAAACTCAAACAGAAAGCGGAAATAAACTTGACTAACTTTTGACATGCGCATAACGTGAACGTCCTGACCAAACACCTTTTGCAAAGTGATGCGTGATTGGCTTATTAAGACACAACGAGCACGATCATTGGTTCATCATCTGTTACAGGGAAATCAGCGAGCACGTGTTTCTCTGGGCGGGCAATTTGTACCGACGAGAGCTGCTGGAGATTGGCGTACGTGACATGCAGCTTCCGTCTTTTGCTCGAGCGATAATCCTGTTGAACATTTCTTGTATCGTCTCTTTAGCGATGGCAGGCATTCCGAAAGGAAATAAAGTGGAGTTGAAAACTTTCAACAACTGGGAAACAGCCATTCAACAACACATCGGTTTTACAACCGAGGAGAGGGATGGTCGGCAGTACGTCACATTCGTCTGGTGCAAGCTGTGTGCACGGTATAAAGACAAGATCTCCGGACATCCTAATCTCCGCGGGGCGGCCAAAAAAGCATTTGACAGCTATGTAGAGGGTACCAATTCCGTAACGAAGAGTAATATCTTGAGGCACCTTGAAGGGAAGGTCCATGGAATATCCATTCTTGTTCATTCTGGGTCCGAGAAAGATGAACCCGGTAAATAGATTTGAATTGAATTGTATATTCTAAAATAAACAATGCCATCATTGCGAAGCAGACGAAAAATAGTATATACCAAGTTGAAAATATTTAGAATAATTTACATACATGTACATTAGAAATTAATTAAAAAACTGAAAATTACATAAAACTGATAAATATATTCCATTTAAATTATACTAGTAATAGTTGAACAGAAAAATTGAAAAAAAAAGTTCGTCCCAGCAGAGCGATAGCTCTCCCAGTAGTGTTTTGGGCGAGCAATTGACAAGGAGAGCGACAGCTCCCCCAAAGCATTTCAGGAGAGTGATTTACAACTCGCCCTTAATCTGCTCATCGAAAAGACTGTACATGGCAAAGAGGAGCCATACATTTTGAGATCAATTTGTCAAAGGTCAAGGTCACAGTCCCCCAAAACTGAATCAAGTTTAGCTGACTGTATCTGTTAGGTTGGAATATTCAGAGTTCTCTCCCCTACATGAATATGACATTTGTACTCCTGTGGAGTTGTCTCCCATGTTTGAAACAGCTACATGTACATTTAGTTAAACTGTTGTGAAGAACCATACATTTACTAATTCAATGGGGAGTGGGGTCCTTCATGAACTTCATACCTGTTTATTAGCTCAAGAACAAGGGTTTACTTATATATATTACTTTATTTTCTGAGGGTAACAAATACAAGTATTTACTCTGTCAGTTGTCTAAACTGTTCTTCCCAGAGGCCCTCTAACAAACAATCAAACAATGTACATTAAATATATATATGAAAACAGTTCAACCAAATTCAAAGTATACATCAAACACATAATAATATATCTAACATCATGGCATCCAGCTAACTTATACTTTTTGCCTGAAGAATTTTTATCAGTCGATGTTTGAAGGCTCCAGCCGAGGGAGACTCTCTTAGCTTCTTGTCCAGCGAATTCCATATTTTGGCTCCTGTGTAGCTCAAGCTTCTTGTCAGCATATTTGATTTTGGCTTGGGAACAAACAGATCATTATTTTCTGTTGATCTTAGATGCCTTGATGTTATCTCCCCAACATATTTGAACAAACTGTTCAGATAAGGAGGACAAAGATTGTGGATAATTTTATACATAAGTACAGCTTTTTGATAATATATCCTGTCTAATACACTGATCCAGTTGAGTTCCTTAAAAAGTTCTGCTGATGGTGTTAAATAGTGCGCGTTGAGTATAGTTCTAGCTGCTCGTTTTTGTAATTTGTTAATTCTGTCAATTTGATAGGCATTTGAATTTCCCCATAGTGTAATACAGTAATCAATATGGGGAAGGATGTAAGCACTGTAGTAAAGAAGTTTTGCATCTTTTTTGAGTAGGTTTTTATGTTTATATAGTTTTCCCAGCTTAGTCGAAATTTTGTTGCAGAGAGAGTTCACATGTGGTTGCCAGCTTAGTGATTGGTCAATCCTCAGACCGAGAATTTTGTCATCCTTCACATTTTTTAGTTCAGTATTACCTATTGTAATGTGCAATGTCTCGCGAAGCTTGTAATCTTGGATGATGTAGCCAGGAGCATAGCAGAGGACTTATCAGTATTGATATACAATTTGTTGTGGTAACACCATGTTTCTATAATCTCTAAATCCTTATTCAATATTCTTTCCAGTTCATAAACATTGGAGGAAAAAGTATATACAGTAGTATCATCAGCATACAAATCTATTGTGCTAGACAGTTCAGATAATAAGAGATCATTTCATCACTTTCTTCTTCCTTCATGAAAAATTCTCTTGCTGAAAGGAATCCATTTGCAGGAAAACTACTATTTTCTTGTGTTTGACTATTGTCGATTTCAGTGTGGGATATGTGAGCTCTCGGCTCTTGCTTCAAGGTCAACTAGTTATCAAGAGTTAACTTTGAACCTTGAAATTTGGGTCATTGTAATTCCAGATATATGGGCGTGCGTATATTGAAGCCCCTTGGGTTCTTGTTAGAATTTGTCCCACTTTTAGGAATTTTGTCTGTCATAAATTAAAAGAAAGGCTCATTCAAATTTTTTTTTTAACAAATTGCTGCATTTTTGGCAGATATACATGGTTTACAACCAAGAGTATTGATATATTGACAGTCAACAGAAAAGGAGTAGGTCAGAAAGTTGTCAACAGCATATATAAAAGAGACATGACTGTCCGACATCATGCCACGACAAACTAAATTTCACTCAGATTGACCCGTCAACGATAAAAATGAACATTTTGCATCTTGTTTGTATACACATTTGCATAACAATTGTATATATTTTCACATTTTTCCCCTTCTTTATTTTTATTGAAAACGTCCTTTTCTGGACTCCCCAGTTGGAGACCTCCACTGAACTACATGTAAATCTTGGTGTAGAATGCCGGACCATAGGATGCCCGGTGTGCACTCTCATTCTTCTCTCAGACGAATAGACCCCCAGATAGAGCGCACATGGCATCTGACCCAGCAACACCTTCACCCCACTGACCAGTCAGCTAGCTGCTACATCGATCATTAACATAGAAATCACCACAGCCTTTGGCAGCATACAGTATGCACCATTATTGCATGTCCCTCACCAACAATATTTAAATGCTACTCGTACCACTATGAAAATATTATAATTGATGCATGACTGGGTGCGTCGTGCCCCAGATCTGAGATAATAGTACATGTACTTTTAGGGAAGGTCACATATGTAGCTGTCCTGTAAGGCGATCATGAGCAAGGTTGAGACTGTTCTTGATGCCGGATATTATGAATCTAGACCAATATTATGAATTTAGACCGATATTATGAATCTAGACCGGAATCCTGTATACATGTAATTTGTAAATATAGGTTAACATGTCAAATACAGCATATTTGCCCATAGCTACATGTATGCATGCATGGTCAAATTGAATTCTTGTTTCCGAGACCCAAATGTAATGTTACTGTACAATAATATACTCCTCATTCTCTATGGGATGAGCATTTGTCTCTGAACAACAATATTGATACAGATGTAGAGTAATACATGTATATGTATTTTTGGAAATAATTATATATTCAGAATCACAAAAAAAATGTTGCTGTAGATGTCGTACTTAATAATAATATGAATAATAATATAAATAATACCAAAAAAAGTCTTTTTCTCAGAAAAAGACCATCGAAAACTATTCAACTTAGAATCACTCTTAAAGTACTTCCTAGAAAAACAAAAGTTTGTATAGCTTCTATCCCCCGTCATATATGCCCGTCATCACACCCAAATCATGTATTTTCTATGTTGTTAAGTATATACTCCACGATAGATCAGTGCAAAACCTCTGGTGTCAGGGTTCATATGGGTCCTCGACTTCCTTGAATTCTGAGAAAATAAATTCAAGGACATGGAAATCCTGAAATTCTGACAATATTTGTAAGAGTCCTGAAAAAGTCCTTGAATTTTATTGTCCTCTTTCCCTCCCCGCCCTCCAAAATACATGTATCTGCCACAATCAATTACTGGAATTTCTTTCTAACAAACTGAATTTATTCTTCGATCGAGTCAGATCTGTATGAATGTGATACTTGAAATACATATTCATTTCATTCTAATCTACATTGTTGAATTTGCTAAATGAAACACGGTAAAAGATGTTGAAAAATGTCCAGGAAAATTCGGTTAAAAGTCCTGGAATTTTGTCTTTCACAAAGGGTAGAAACCCTGTGGTGTAAATGTATTCAGAGGCTGTATGTAGTCTGCCAAGTTAACCAACTACAAGCATCAAATCTCACATTCAGTAGATAGCCCTCGTCCAAATTGTGGTTTCCCATAACTCGAGAACTAGATGATATAGAGATTGAACTAAATTTCAGCACATCACTGTAAAGGTCTTGCTCCGGAGAGTGACATAGAACTATTTTGGACTGGGTCCCAGGGAGGTGGGGCTGGTCACATTGATACAGGTATAACTGCTGTGAAAGTGCCCACGATGAAGAAACTAGAAGGAAAGTAAAAATTTTTTGCTTGTTCACGATAAATTTGGGATTAGGGGTGAGGGTGAGGTGTGAGCTAATGGGCTCGTGTGTGGAGATCCCCCCTCTCCCCCCCTCCCCCCCAAAACACGGACACAGGTCGAAATATTGAAACTGACAAAGCTACATGTTGCAAGCTACCAATAAATTAATAATGCCACCTTGTTTCCAATCACTGAAAAATTAGCACCTGTTTTGAAATGAATTTTGTCAAAGATATATTTTGAAAAACTGAACTGATTATTTTCAAATTTGGTATGTGGGTACCTCACCTCAAGATCTCACTTGTGACTGTTTTTCATGCCGATCCACCTACAGGTGGTGCCACCTGGGGGCCAAGTTACAATTTTTGTTTCAGAACAATAACTTCCGAAAAACTGAACGGATTCTTTCCAAATTTGTTATGTGGGTCCCTTGGGCAAGGCTTTGGTGTAATATCCTGGACAAAAGACTGACAATACAACTTGCAGCAGATCCTTTCTCAATTGTATTTTGTGAGTCTTACACCAAATCGTTGCCGTACCTTGCCTCAAGATCTCACTTGGGATTGTTTTCCATGCTGATACACCCATAGATGACACTATATGACCGGTACTGAATGTTACAGTTCCAAGCTAATTCAGTTGTTTCATTGTCGGGGGAGTTCAACCGCTCGGGGTTTCATTGATATTGCAAACATGTTTTGCCCTGGAACAAGTTTTTGTCATCTGTTTGCAGTGAATACAAACATTTCAAGGAACATTTTCCAACTATTAACCAATCAACTGGCGAGCCGAGTCCATGTGACAAAGGATTGAACCCGAGGCTACATCTTCTTGTGGCACTGACGGTTTGTTTTGAGATGAAACGTTCACTGTGTACGGGGAACAGGAACAAAAACAGGCAAAAACACGTCACTTTTTTTTTGTTCTAATACAAATGTTCGTAATGTGTCATTGGGCTTTATGCTGGGAATACAGCCGGTCACATCCCAGCGAATTAATTGTTCAGAATTTATATTGGGGATCTCGTATTGTCTTTTCTCTAATTATTAAACACCCCAGTGGCCTCACTGATTTTTATTTTCTTTCTAATCTTTTATCAGTAACTTTTAATGTAGAAATTCTCATTTGTTGTTCTCATAGGGGCTGTCCCGCACACGAGATGGTCTGCTGATCACAGAGATGGATCTTAATCTTTGTAGACAGGTCAAGGACAAGTGGGCCTTTCAGGTAAATGGATCATTCTCATCCGGGACCATCAGAGCAGAGTTGGATACGAGATGTATTCGTTTGAATAATAAAAATGTTTTGAACATGATTATGTGAGGCCTCAGCTTAAAGTCCTGTTGGCATTACCATATTCCTCTAATAATTCAGTCAGCAGCTCTAATAAATTTGATCACTCTCAGAGGGCTCTAAAATCATTGAAATAAGAAAGAAAGTTAGATTATCTGACTGATTTTGAAATTGTGTCCTGTTCTGATAAATTCGATCACCCCCTGATTGTGTTGGTCGGAAATGTCGCTTCCTGTGATTGAATAATAATAATATAATAATAAATTCTTTATTTTTCGAGGGTTACAACTATCAGTCAGAAGACTGTTCTCCCTTGAGGCCCTCTGGATAAACACAAAAGTTATATATTATCAAACATAACTCACATGCACTCACACATGCACACACATATTTCTATATATTTGTAACAAAAGAACTACAGATACAAAACAGTAAAACAGGCAATTTGTAAGACAGTAAGCTAGCACGTTAGGCTCTGCTATTTACAAAATTATGTACATGTTTCTTGAAAGAATTTACAGACTCCGCTTTACGTATATCGTGTGGAAGACTATTCCAGAGTACTGCTCCTGAATAGCTTAAGCTTCTCCTGAAGTACTCAGTTCTGCATTGTGGTATGTATAGATTTTCAGTACAGGTTGATCGTAAGGTTCGGTTTGTAACATCAGATGATTTCTGGAAGAATTTTGAAATAGTGTTTTGATCAGAATTGAAGCTCTTGTAAATTAGAAGTACTTTTTGTAGAAATATTCTTTCATATATTGTCATCCAATTTAGTTGTTTAAAAAGAGATGCTGAATAATCATTAGGGGAATCACCATAATTTCCACACCGTTACCATGGTTACACACACATTTCTGTGAAGTTAATATTCTCAAAATTGAATAAGGTAAATCCCCTAATAATTCAATTGCAGAAAGTAAAATAATAATTTAATCGCAGAAAGTTGACAAAATGGTCAAAAATAATGCAGAAAATTCATTAGATCTCATTTTGATGATTTCAGAGGGTGATCAAATCTGATTGAATTTTGTCCACAGGATTTGGGGGTGATTAGATTATTAGGGGTTTTACCATATTTGATCCTTTGATGGTGATCATCCTCACACCATTTATCCATGCTTTACTTGATAAACTTGAACTTCTCAAACAGGAAATGTACGTTATTCAATATTCAGTTCTTTTTTGCATTATTGGAAAATTAATTTCACCTCGTCATAATTTTCTGCCATTGAACAGCACACATCTTGAAAATGTTGAAAAGTATATGATACAGAATCTTGTTCATCCACTAAGTGACTTAGCATAATACATGCAAAGACAGACAAAATTAAGAATTGGCCTGAATATTAATTCGAAAGTTGCATATTTTTGGAGTTTCAAATCTCATCACTCTTTCGCGCATAATTAGGGAAATTACCATAACAAGACTTGAGTTGACCGTCTTAAAGGAGAAGAAAACATATGAATAATATATACACTGAATGAAAGATCTATCTCTCCATATCCAAAAATGTAAGCAAATATTTTTTGCGATTTTTTCTACTCTATTAAATCGGCGTTCAACCTGCGCATCATTGTCTCTCAAGCGTGCCGACATTTTGGCTTGGGTCCTCTAAGTGTGTGACGTCACCCGGGCCTCACCGCTCTTTAGCGGGGAAGGCGAAAATATAATGACATTGCAAGGAGATATATTACAAACCAAGCCTTTCTTACATTGGACTGATTACAATTTGACAGGAATAGGAACCGAACGTCGCGATATGACTGAAATAGTGCTGAAAGACTAATAAACTCACTCCAATTTATTGCATCCGCCTCACTGTACTGCGTTTAGAGTAAAATCCTGCCGACCGATGTTATGCACCCACTGTTTCAGTACATCTGGTTTCAGCATTGGGAACCGATGAAATGTCACGGTCTTTGGAAGGTTTGGATTCCCAGTTCTGTTAGAACAGTCAAACGCCACACACTGCGGCATGATGCCCGTGTATTTGCTGAATAATAGCACACTACCACTATCAAATTATAACAGTATACAAAATATAAACCTGCAGTCCCGAGAGATTCTCATACTTTAATGTACAGGGCAGAAGTGAGTGAGCCCGGCTGACGTCACGCAGCGATGTGCACAATATGTTTTCGGCGTTTCTGATTGGTTAAAATAGACACAAGCCTTTGTAATGTCGGCACTTATGAATCTGTCCACAGGCTCCAGTTTTTGATGTTTCGTTATGAATAGATCGGCGGTAAAAAATGGCAAGAAATATTTGCTTACATTTTTGGATACGGAGGAGATAGATCTTTCGTTCAGTGTATACATTAGTCACATGTTTTCTTCTCTCCTTTAAATTTTTGACATTTTATTTCATCATCAGGAGAAATGCGAAGATGACAAAATAAAATTCAAAAATGTCAACATCTATCTTCTTCTGTATGATACAAATTTGACATATTTTTCACATATCTGGACTCAAACATAAGCCTACTCCGAAGCTAGGCCTGGTGTTGCTGTCTGGAGTTCTGTTCAAAAGTGTGTATATTACAGGGGGAGGTAATTCCATGTGGTTGACATTCAGAGTTGTGTCCCTTCACAGTTAGATACTAAACTTTGTCTGATTTGTGATAATTCTGAGTTCCCTTATTTTAATATCTGTGTCAATATATATGTCTGTATTGTACTTACAGATGACCCAGCGTCTGGACATGTATGCCGAGTCACTGACCAAGGCTGCACAACTAGACTACGAGCCACAGATCATCAAGGAAAAGTGACCGTCATACAATCATACTTCCATCTCTAACAAAGAAATCCAGTCTGTATGTGGATCTTTTATAATCTATAGATTTAAAACTGTCCAAATCTTTGTTCTCCATTTTCAACTCTGCAAATTTTATATACTTTTTCCAAATTTTGACTCTCAAAGGGGGCTCCGCAGTGTCCAAAATGAGCAATTTGTGCAAGCTACAGTGTAAATTCCCACACTAAGTAACTGTCTGACAGAGGGGTTAAATAAAGAAGTGATCCCTGCTTTTATTCGATATTTGAACTAAATATGTAGACTGAATTATAATCAAAACACAAGTACCAATGATGGAAAAAGAAAAAGGGATAAAATGACTTTTGAAAACCTAATAAAACCTGAATGGATTCTATCCAAATCTGGTATGTGGGTACAAATATACCTTGCCTCAAGCTCTCACTGGGGATTATTTTCCATGCCAATCTGCCTATAGGTGGCACTATCTGTGGGTCAATTAAAAATTTTGTTTCCGGACAATGAGCCTGAAACCTGATTACATAGGCCCCCCAACATCCATGACAATTAAATCCCACTTCTGTTTCCTGATGCAATGCAGGCCCGCAACATCCATAACGATTAAATGGCTGGTGGGGGCCGTTATACAATTCAATTACGTGAAGCCTGTCACCTCCCTCATGTAATCATGTGACATCCAACTTATTTCCAGTGCAAGGTTCCTGGACTGGCTCTTCCGACAGAGCCAGCTTTAAATTGGTGTATGGGGTTACGTATAGGACTTCTGGCCTTGCGGCACATGTACTGTGCGTTGACAATTTAATTAGTTTCGTGTTACATAAGCGATGCTACCGTAGATTTCTGGATAAGTGATCACCTGTCATGCAGATGAATGACTGCACAATTTATCACGTGATTGGAAGAGGTATAATACGTCATCAGGGTTCAGGCCCATTGCTTTTGAAAACCTAAACAGGTCTTTCCAAATTTGGTACTTGTACCTTGGTACCTTGCCTCAAGATTTTGCTAGAGATTGTTTTTCATGCCGATTGACCTATAGGTGATACCAAGTTCAAATTTTGTTTCTGAACAATAACTTATGCAAACGTGAATGGGTTGCTTCCAAATTTGCCATGTGGGTACCTTGCCTCAATATCTTACTTGGGGCTTTCATGTTGATCCACCTGTAGGTGCTACCTGTGGACCAAGCCGAATTTTCCTTTCAGAACAAGTTTGGTAATTATAGGTACCTTGCCACAGGAACTCGTGTGGGATTGCTTTCCATGTGGGGTACTGAACATTATGCTTTCAAGCCAAATCAATATTTTCAATGTCAGGGGACTTCAACTGTTCAGGTTTTCATTGTTTTTGTTCTCAACTAATGGTATGGAATCTGCTGTACATGTAGAATTTATTACTGATGATGGACTTCAAGATGATGCTGACAGTTCTAAAATCTTCCAATTCTTATATGCTCATCACATATTAGGGTATGGCATCATCCGCCATGCCGTCCAACTGTCTTGTCTGTTAACTTTTCTGGTGAACACAACTTGTCCTAGTAAAATTTTAGCTGATCAGCTGATCTTGTCCAGGAGCTTTCATTCAGGAGTTAAAATACCATACATTTTATTATCTCGCCTTACGAAGTAAAGGGGAGATATTGGGAGAGGGGGAAAGAGGATGTCGTCGTCGGTGTCGGTGTCGGTGTCGGCGTCGGTGTCGGTGTCGGTGTCCCCTGCCTGGAAATGAATGGGTTTTTGGTTTAGCAAGTTAAAAAAAAATCTAGAAAAATTAGAAAAAATATAAAAAAAATATAAAAAATATGGGGGTGGGTATGCCACCTGGGGGTACTACCCCTGGGGTACTCTAATGTTAAAATCCCTATGAATGAGTTTTGCGTTTAGCTGAAGTACACATGTACATCTGTACTTGGAAAGTTTCTTGCAGTTGTCAGCTGTCATTGGATGATTATGAAACTTGGTACACATGTTTCTTATGATAAGAGGATGTACCTGTGCTATTTTTGAGAAGAAATATTAATTTTCTCAAAATTATGGCAAATGAAGAGTTTTCTGTTTAGGTAAATTGTACATACAGGCCTCTACATGTATACATATACATCTACATGGTAACTTTGCTCCAGTTGTCAGCTGTCATTGGATGATTATGAAACTTGGTACACATGTTATGATTAGAGGATGTACCTGTGCTATTTTTGACAAGAAATATTAATTTTTCTCCAAATTATGGCAAATGAAGAGTTTTCTGTTTAGGTAAATTGTACATTATACATGTCCATGGTAAGATTGCTCCAGTTGTCAGCTGTCATTGGATGATTATGAAACTTGATACACATGTTTCTTATGATAAGAGGATGTACCTGTGCTATTTTTGAGAAGAAATATTATTTTTTCTCAAAATTATGGCAAATGAAGAGTTTTCTGTTTAGGTAAATTGTACATGTAGGCCTCTACATGTATACATATACATCTACATGGTAACTTTGCTCCAGCTGTCAGCTGTCATTGGATGATTATGAAACTTGGTACACATGTTTCTTATGATAAGAGGATGTACCTGTGCTATTTTTGAGAAGAAATATTAATTTTTCTCAAAATTGTGGCAAATGAATGAGTTTTCTGTTTAGGTAAATTGTACATGTAGGCCTCTACATGTATACATATACATGTACATGATAAGTTTGCTGCAGTTGTCAGCTCTCATTGGATGATTACGAAACTTGGTACAAATGTTTCTTATGATTGGAGGATTTACTTGTGCTATTTTGAGATGAAATATTAATTTTTCTCCAAATTATAGCAACTGATTGAGTTTTGCGTTTAGCTGAAGTGCACATGTACATCTGTACACCACAGTTTGCTGCAGTTGCCAGCTGTCATTGAATGATTATGAAACTTGGTACACATGTTTCTTATGATT
>JAVTVY010007973.1:0-44180 GCA_036873755.1 Hanleya hanleyi
AAGACGACGTGAGAGATACAATCATGTGAGAATCTGTTACATAGCAGTATTGTTGATATACATTTCTCTTTTCATTTCTAGAGAAGATTAAGCGCAAAATTGAAAATCGATTGCTCCGAGGTTTCCTTGATTTTTCTGTCAGATTTTTCGATTTTTTTTTTATTTGTCTTTTCCAGTATTGGTGTTTGGTGGGTTATCTGTTGGAGTAGCTTTCCTCATCATGTTAATAGGAGGTCCGCTAAGCCAGGTAATTATAACAGTCAGTAAAGTAGGAAATTTAGGAACGTTACTGATTTTGATATCAAGCTACTAACAAAACTGATACGGAAAACACTAACGCAAAATTAATACTGATTATTTACTAACAGAGAACTAAAATTGAAATCGGCGTTATCTCTTTCTTAATATTTATTGGAGTGTTCACAGCTCACAGCAACATAGAACATCGTTACTTATTTCAGTAACGAAACGTTGATACTCTGCGGAAACGTTGTTGAAGTTCGTAATTTATGGGCTGTATGAAGACTGATCGTCAGATGAAAATTATCTAGAATCTTATTGGTAAGCAACACGATCCAATGTCGACTTTTATTCATGGTACTTCGAGAATGAATATGTCACAACTCCAAGGCATAGTGTCAGTTATGCATTCGCTATCGTAAGTGACGTTTGATCATAGCATATCTGAGAATCGTTCAAAAGCGTCTGTCAACCATGTCGACTGTACCGTCAGCTGGGAGAGAATTTGATTTCCAATTTGTGAGCAAGTTAGTTTTCTTTCCATTGGTAACTCCATATCGTGGCCTTATGACATTGCACCGCCAAGTCTATTGTTGGCGTATGAAATATCCACGATCCCGGTTCGACAAAAGGGTCATGGCTTACATGCGATAACGTGGTCAGCGGCTAGAAAATAGGGCCAGTATATCGGCATATCTGTCATATTCGACAACGTGATATCATTTACACGCGATTCGCCTGGCTGGCACGAGCCACACAACCCGATGTTTGATTAAATGGAACCAATAGTGTAGTCTTGTACAGGGCCATATATGTCATTTCTTCATGCTGTATCAACATTAGGGCACGGCACTTTCAACACTTTTATAGAGAAGGTCTTTAAACCCCAACATTCTGCCCCATCTAATGTTAATGTTAATGGGCACAGCGCTATGCGCATCGATGATTTTTGACGCACGCCCCCTGCACCGTGCCGCGCCGCAGGATTGTTAGATATATATAATAATGTTGGAGGAGGACAACATGACGTTCCTAACGCCAAGACTGTCATAGCATACAGTCAAGCATGAGACTACGATGTATTTTCTATTGAGAGTCAATCAGTCAGTCTCAATCCACCGCTTTTGTTTTTTAACATTTCTTTCTTTGAAACAGATTTCAGGTAGTATTCTTGGAGCAATCAGTGGATCGATGACTGGGATATTTCTCGCTGGATCTTTGTTTCCTTGCGTAAATTATGTGGTACGTATGGTATGGTGAACTTGAATCGTATGTCCCATTTTTTGTTAGCATCGCCGTCGCTGTAACGTACGGTATGTTTTGTATTCACCGGAATTCCCCAACAAAGGGAAAGATCGACCTAGTTTTTATGAAACATCAAAACTAGACAATATCCCGATCAATACATAATCGTTTTCTTCAGAGAGTGCACGTCTTCTCAAACAAAAACGGTGCTTTTGCCCCTAAATATATTTTTATATACTATCATAACGACGAAAATGAATACTGATGCGTGTTTCTTGGGCGTTACAAATATTCCCAAGCTGAATTTGGATAGAGAGGATGCAGGAAAATATGAAATATGAGCCTTTGTGTATGCGTAATTTGTAATATACTTATTGTTTTATTCATTTATCACGATAGGGAGCTTTAACAGGTGGTATGTTATCATTCACTCTAAGTATTTGGCTATCGCTGGGGTCCAGTTTTTCATCGTTCACGCAGAAAACACCATATCTTCCACCATGGCCTATTGATAAGTGTTACTTGAACGATACGCTCAACGCCACTGTCGTAACGTTCACCACCACAGCTGGTGCAGTAACCATGAGTGCGTCTATGATGGCAAATGAGACTTCCTCTACTTCAATGGACAACTTGTGAGGGCTATTTTATTATTAAAAGAATGTGTTCCGAATGTTGGCATCATTAATGCAAGTTCTCATACTTAGTATAGATATACTGAAATTGTGACGATGAAATACCAGTGCAGTAATATGTAAATGTTAATTTGAGACCGAGCATAGCACCCACCCACTCTCCACGAAGCAATACATACAAATATATGAAATAAATTTGAAGAGAGCGAATATTTTTGCAGTCAGTGGGAATCGCACCTAGGTCTCTCTAATGCAATTTGCTTATTATTAGTGGAGGGAATTTGAATCCAATTCCCGCTGGTGGCTAAATTATCATTGGAGGTGTTCAATTCCCGTTGATGGTTAGATTATTATTTCTTTCACCGATGGTACATATGTTATCTATGTTTGATTGATTTGTGAAAACGTAAACGTTTTGGTCTTGGTTTAAATTCCATATGTTGATAAGCATAATTCCGATGTAACGTTTCCAACAGGTAAACAAATAATTGTTTGCGCGTGTACTCATTTCAGACCCTGGATATCAACGTTTTATTCCATTTCCTACCAATACTTTGGTGCAATTGGACTGATAACTTGTGTTGTCATAGCCGTTATGGTCAGCATTATGACAGGTAAGAATTATAGGCGAGGACCTGGAAGAGAAAATGGGAAATTCGTGGCGAACATCTGACAATAAATTTTTGATGGCTGGACCAATAAGTGGATACATTGAGACGTTGGAAAATGCCTGCTGCCAGCAGCAATTGTTAACCACGTTGGTAACATATAAGTCATCCACACTGGATAGGGAAATCGAAAAACCTCTCTATATGCATGATAATAGAACCATATTCCATTCTAATTCCGAAGAATACCTCCAATATGTGGCACAAATGTACAATTGATATTTTTGTATTAAGCTGAAATGTCATTTAATTAGAGCGAGATGCTATTTCGGCAGAGAAATAAAAAAATCAGCTGAACATTGTTGTATTTCACAAGCATTGTTTTCAAGCTATTGCCATTTTTTTTCTTTTGTCTGTTTGATTTTGTTTTATATTCTGATAGAATAAGTCATGGAAAGTGAGAACAGTTACAAGGCAATTAAACCTATGTTGGACGTATGTTAACGCAAACTACAGCTTAACTCATACCGAAATTCCCGAAATTCATCAAATGAACATCAGGTGATTCTAATCGCAAGGAATACCATCTATTATAGGTATAATACTGACTTCATGCCGTTACATATAGTCGATGTAGTTTTTGCCTTTTCGGTGCCTGACAACGCTCCAATGGGATACAACTTTCATTAAAAAATGTTGAGCTTATTTCACTACATATTTTTGCAATATGTTTTACATGATTCTGGAATCTGCTCTTTTGCCCTTTAAGCACTTGTCTAAAGTAAGATCATTAGCCCTACATGTATCTGTCCTGGGCGATTTGGGGTGTACCGCCTCCTATATATTTTCGCTATCGCAAAGGCCAGAGGGCTGAAACTTACCACACTATATCACTGGGTAAAGCGCTACAAGACTATGTAAAAAAAAAATCCTAGATGGCCACCACAGTGACGTCATTTAATCTGGTCCAAGTGTCCATAAGGTTCGAGAAGAAATACCCTACGTATCAGCCAGTAATATAATTCACTGGGCATTATTTCCAAAAAGGCGTCTTATCCAGGACAATTTTAGTGATTTCGCAAATGACTCTAAGTGTACCATGTTAAGATCGCATTTGGCCAGTGTTTGTATAGCAGTTTTTCTAGCTACCTTATCAGGTTTATCATTCCAAATAAAATTATAAAACAGTTTTTTACATTCTTCCATAAATTGTTACTGGGACTGGGCAAAGCCAGAAATAAGTTGTTTAATTTTGGAACGAGAACAGATTTCATCACCGTAATTTTACCAAAACGCGTCAAAATTCTTCGCTTCCACAGTGCAAGAGTCATGCGAATATCTCGAAAAACTGTAAGGAGCTTATATTCAGAATGGATAAAAATGCCTTTAATTTTCTTATTTTTCCTGATTAATGAACCCACAATTTCGGCACACAATAAAAAATCAAAGTTAAAGGTAAAAAGGTAAAAGCCCAACACTTTGTCTAGAAATTTCCAAGAAACAGAATCAAAGGCTTTTTCAAAATCTATTAATAATAGAAGCTCATCAATATTATTTTCTTCAGTATATTCAAATGCATCATACAATAGTCTGATGTTTTCTCCAATATATCTGGAAGCCAGAAAACCCTTCTGATGTTCATCGATTAGTATTGGCAACACCCGTTTTAACCTTTTCAGAGATACAGGCAGAGGCAATCTTGTAAATCAGTATCTCGGCACCTCTTCCTACTTCCCTTATATGTGTTGTACTTTTTACCTGGTTTTGACGAGATTCTGCTGGTGAGCGTTTTGTTCCCGAGGCCCGCCTCCTGTACAGACCTTTTGGTCTTTGATATATGTTGACATTTGTGTGAAGTTGATGCTGCGTCGACATCGGGCCTTACATACTAGTTGTTTGTGTTAAATGCCGTCATTTTCATCTGACGACGATACAGCTCACCAATCCCCAGTGTACGAGTTGTCACAGCGAAACAGCTCACCAATTACAAATATACGAGTTGTCAGAGCATTACCATCATAGCTCTCTAGATTTGTATCTAACACCGCTTATGTCGGTGCTAGGGGCCGTGTGGTCATATCATCCAAGTTGCCACATGAACAGGTACAACAAAGGCGTACCTGAGATACAACACATATCACGAATCGTTAGATTCTTGGTATGTGCTTTAGAATGGGTTAATCGGAAGGCTATACTATGAAGTCGTGTGGCTCTGTCAGTATGTCGGCACCTCTTCCCTTATATGTGTTGTAATTGGAAGGATACATACACTCACCTATCAGATCTCGAACATGCATGTGCAATGTGAACACTGCAGTCAAAGTTGGCTGATTTCCTAATACATTTTCCCAGTACAACAATTAAACTGCACAGAATTTAACAATTGCCTGCATATGGGGAACCGTGTATCTCTAAGACAAATTATCATCTTCTGTCATATTAACATGTATGCAAGTATTGAAAATATAAACTGGACAGCTATGCACCATGCAGGGTGGCATAACAGAACAAGCGTCTCGTCCGTCATTTATAATTCAGTCGTCGTCCATAAAAGAATATCCGCGTCCATAATCCAAAGACCTATTCCATATCCATATAACAGTATTAGCACCAAATTCAAAACGACAATCGTAGTATACATAAACATAGGCTAGTTTCCCGCAAGAGAGAAGCGTTCAAGAGTTTTCAATGATGCCGACAAGACATCATGATGTTCCAAAAATATAAAATCCGTATCGCCGATCAGTATTCTTAATCCAAAATAATCGATGTAAAGTCGTTACATTTAATGTATCAGTATTCAAAAGCCATAAAATATTCCGGCATAATTACCATAATATATAAGTTCCTTAGAAATCAATGATGACCTTGAGAAACAGAGATTACATTGCACTGCTCTACATGTACTTCACACAAGTACTTACATTCAAGAACAGATGTCTCGTAGCCAAACTAACTGAATACATTTAACCATAAAATTCTTATTGAAATACGGTCTAGTAAATTTGTTTTTCATATTAGTTTAATCAATGCTACAGTTGTTTCAACTTCAGGCAGCCCCGTGTATATTTCAAACATGTCAAACACGAGTTTTTATAGAGTTATATTAATTTTTATCCAATTTGTTATTAGATATAATTAATATCATGATACATATATAAATACAGATAACCAAAACATCCATTCAAACTTATTAACTTGGACACAACTGATAAAAATCGCTATTCTATTATAGAGCACAGATATCATTATTGACTAATAATATATCTGATCAATTTCCACAAAAAATTACTCGCAGTCAGGACGGTATAGTTGCTTTGATCATTCAAGCACCTATTTCTAATGAACATATATTTACACACATCCAAAGAGAATCAAATTCTGTTTACTGTTATATTGCTCAGGTTCAAGCTATGTACTTATTTAGAATAGCATAGTGCAGCATGCAAAACTAAGTGTCCATTACATTTGCAACGTGCCTTAATTTCAGGAGTCCATCTATTTGGTAAAGGAGTATATTCCAAAAGATCATCTGTATACGTATAACCAAATGTGTGTATATCTTAAATGTATATCTCAAAATCAACAACAAAAGATATATTAATTACTACATGTTAATCCACTCATTTATTTAATTGGTAATTAATTGCAGTGTTTTGTATTAAGCTCACCAAACCTACCTGTAAATAGCATTAACCATATAGTTAGTGACTCACAAAATGCACCATATTTGTTGAGCCTCGCCTGTACTTTCAGTACACAGCATTGCAAAACATTTTTTGGGGTTAATTTTGGTACTGAGGAAATAGGCCATACCGGGGAAAAGAATTAGGATCCAATAAAAAGCAAAATGCACTATTAGTTGTTCCTGACCCTTAGCCATGTTATGCACTGGCAAAAAGCACACTATTCGTAAATCCTCACCAATAGTGCCAGTGCAATACACTTTTTGAACATAGTCAGGCACTCACTTTGTGCACAACATTTGCTCATCCTTCCCAGTAATTGCAGTATATTACATTGTGAAAAATGTTTTCTTCGTTTATCTTTTCATATATTTCTAGTTTTCTTTTATGTACCTTACATATGCATTAGGCATTACAGAAAAGTAAGAAACATTTTAAGAGCAGGATTCTGGGTGTTACTAGATTGAAGGAGAAGGGGGGAGGGGGCTAGTGCATAATCCAAACTGTCACTGTCAAGAAGCTAAGTCGGACACTTCAAGTTGTTACCCGCGACCATTCTTCTCGTTATTTTTAGTTTCCAAGAAAAGCTCGACCCCACTAGGCGTAGACGCGTCTTTACATTTGTGTCTTGACATATGTGATATGCCTTCCAATACAGTGCCGCCCTCTTCTCTTTTTGTTTGCCAGGAAGATCAGTGCGAATATTGATTTTTGTACCCTACAGACGGCATGTTGCGTGCGTGAATTTCTGGGAATTTAAGCGACTCCACCAAGAACTTTCTTAAGTGTAAGGTGAAGCTCGATACAGAGGTATTCCAAACAGAAGTAGGTTTCTCTTCCGGTCGTATAACTCTTTAGCTGTTAATTGATTTTGTAATTCTTTTATAGTTTGCACAGACTCGCCTTTTTGTTTTTTGTAACAGAGCTTTCAATTTCTCGACTCAAAAAGTTTCAAGTCTTCGCGTCCTCGTTCTGTTGTTGTTGTTGGTCCGCCATCTTGGAATGTAGTTTGCCGACCCGATCATCGACATCTTTTATTTTCCTGTTCAACAGTTCGTCCATTTTTTTGTAACAGGCGTTTCTCCATAACTTCAATCTCTTCCCTAAATACATTCATTTCTGTTATTTGTTACCGTCTTTCCCGACAGCCTCAACAATTGCAGCAAATAATGAAAATAGTGGATCTAGTTGTGAAAAATATTTTCTGTTCGTTATAAAGATATAAAAGTATATCTGTACACATACATGGTAACCGATGACCAGTCTTGTAATGAATTATTTATTTTCTTTTATGAAACCACACATCCTTACATTGTGTAGTATGACAACCTTTGCAGCCGCTCCGTTTGACCACCACCTGTACATGTGGTGTACGTCAGTGACGCTTCGTTTCGCGTTTAGAACCAGAACTTTCTCATCACTGACTGTCACTGTGCACCTACACCTGGGCAGGCATACAAGGAAATGCACCTCAAATATGTGCAAGTTTCTTACAACAGGCGGTCATAACTAATAGCCATGATATAGCTTCAATGCAAACAATCTTGCCATTGTGAATTGTTTGTCTTACTAAATGGACCACGGTTGTTTACTGACTGTTTTTTTCCACTCGTACTTTAGTTCTCCCAGAAATTAGATACAAATGCCGTAGAAAAAATGATTTAATATGTCACAATAATCATACCCATAGTAAATTGGGGAAAATATCGAGTATAACTTATTGAAAACGTCAATTTGTAAATCCTGATGTCAACCAAACGCTCATTCTCTCACCTTGTAAATAATTAGATCAAAATGACTACAGCTCAAAATGGCCATGTACAGAGATCGATCCTCGGCGCAAAGGACCACCAGCTGAATGCCGCATTTGTGAGGAATGTCGGTAAGAAAAGGAAGAGGGCACCCATCAGCTGACCAGATATTTAACATGTGGCATTTGCTTCACTGAACAGTGGGATAGGTACTGGGTGGGTTGGCATAACCCTGGTCACCTTGGTTGCTTGCGTGCACAGCAAATTATCTTGAATACGTTTCATTCTCCATTGTAAAATTTAGAAATATGAACTGTTAGTCACTGATGGACAAATTGATTTTCCCAAAAAATAATTTCAGTTTGTTTATACTCGGAATCAACAGATATACACATCACAACTTGAATATATAGATCCTCCTACTGTATTGTATGGCCAACGTCACATAAAGATGTGAACGCAAACATACACCTGCTCTTGTCTGGTTATGAAAACAAACCTATATGATTTGTCTTACTTGACTTCAAGATTCAGAGTATATACTTGTTGAAGCTTATTTGACTGTGCCATCGACAATATTAATCCAAGATTTTTTAAATGTGATGATTGTGATGTCATTTTATTTTAGCATAACTTGTTCTGCATTGTTATTTGTTGAACAGTGTCAAGACTTGTGTTGAGAGAGAGCAATATTAGTAGTATATTACCCCTAACTAGGGCCAGGAAATCCAGCAATGCAGGAAACTGCCTCATAGTTTTATTCATTTGCCTATCAGCTACGTTTGAATACATGATGGTGCTGTAATACGGTGCAATGATAATTCTTTTTCCGGAGTAACACGATATCGCAGTACCTTGACAAATATTCGTGTGAAAATTATCCAAACACAACAATACGAGCTTCATAAATCGACATAAATATATCTGTGCTAAATATGTGATGTATTCTTCAGGATATATATAATCCATATCTGGGTTTGACAATTTCTGGAATTTTTGTATAATGGAGTTGGGGGTGATTTATCATGGACTCGTGCCAAATATCCATAAAATGGGCATATCCCTAATCACCAGACCAAACGTCATGATATGACTGAAATAGTGTTGAAAGCGACGTTAAATCATATTAACTCATTCACTCACCAAACCATATGATATGGTCTGAACTATGATGCTCCCATTCTCCTGATATGTTAATTTATCAATATAACGAAAGTTTTCAACCGCTTGAACAAACAAAACAGAGAAACTTGGCTGAAATCTGCATTGTATTTCAAACCTTTTACCCCTGATGACGAAAGGCTATATCAGTTGTATGTGAGGACACAATTTGGATAGCTGCATTGAAAGTGTGACATATACTTCAGAAGTAGATCCATCTAGGATTAGTTCATTACATTCAGGAATTTTGTTACTGTGATTGGGGTGAGCTACGATCCTTAGCTACGATTTGATTGTTAATGTTCCCACTTTATATGTTTAATGTCATGAGTATACAAAACATGTCTTACAAAATGTTGTAAAACAAGTTGTATATTTGTATGTATATAATACTACTGCGAAAATTGCATCGCCCTCAAAAGTATATCGCTTAGAAAACACACATCAATAAGATGTCTTCGATATTAGCGTCATCTATAACTGTATTATCAGTTACACGTATATGTATTTTTCGGTTCCTTAATAGAGCGTGGATAATAATTCCTCTGTTGCCAGTGAGGCTACAGAAGAGAGTTGCAGCTGGCAACAGATATTTTCCATCACCCCAATGTGTCCACTAATAGGTCTTAGCATTTGTTGGCAGTTCACCACGAAACCGTGAACTGGGCCCTTTTCATGATTTGGCTCTCAGACTATTACACAATGACCACAATTTTGGGTGGCACCTTTTGTTGTCATTTGAATACTCGTTAGTTTCGATTCACGTTGGTTGTCTGTTCACAGGGTAAATCTATATATTAGGAGAAACAAAGCTTTTAAAACCGTACTTAACAGCGAATGTTATGTTTATAAAATAGATGACTTCACGAAATTCTCAATATGTCATTGGGAAAAATGCACTCTACGTTGTCATATAACTGATTTCTAAATACGGTCATTGTTATTCCTACCCTCGTTGTAATTTAGTGAATCTATTCTCCACTCATAACTATTACTCTCCGGCATGATGTGAAAAGAGAATTCGAGTCGTATTTTCCTCCCACTATTAACACAATTTCGGAGCCTGGCTCTCATTTTCCACAGAAAGCTTGCTCCAAAGGGGGTGAGTGGGGGGGGATCCTAACTGAACAGGTCCCCACATAAAGATAACAGATAGAGTTCCAGGACGTGTAGTGGTGTGTTGTAGGCCTGTTTTGTTTGTGTAAAACCAGGAAGTCAAATGGAGTCAGGCATATTTTTCAATATCGATGCGTTCTTAGACGCAACAAGTGTGGAAATAGAACCATAAATCTATATACATTGTGTTCAGATTTGTAGGCGTCCCTTGGACCCTCGCCTGTCAGACTCTGAGGATGGCTTATTTTAGCTTTGTTTAAACGAATCGGAACAATATTGGTTCTAATGTTCCATGATGTAAAGGTCAGCATTTTAAGTGTTTTTTTTCTATGTCTTAAATATAACTAGAAAGTCAAATGGATTTAGGCATGAAGTGTGATTTTTTTTCAATATCGATGCTTGCTTATAAATGCGAAACAAACGTGAAAATAGAAACATAAATCTGCGTACATTAGGTTCGAATTTATTTCCGGCAAAAAGCTTAGAACGCATCTCCGGAGATCTGGGACTTCGAAGCTTCCGGGGCCTAGACGGCCCCTGGACCCTCCTGTCAGGATTTCCTTGTTTTATCTTTGTGTGAATGAATCGTATCGGTAGGCTTATGGGTTTTCCTACCAAGAACTAGTCATCGTTTCGTATGTTTTAAATATAACTAGAAAATCAAATGGATGCAGGTATGAGGTCTTTTAATATCGAACATGTGTGCTTATAATTGCGAAAAAGTCGTAAAAATAGAACAACAAATATGCATGCAGTATGATCAGTTTTATTTCCTGGGAAACGTTCATAACGCATCTCCGGCGATCTTGGACTGCGCCCTTAACCCCCCCCCCCCATCTACGAGATCTTGGACTGCGCCCTTACTACCCCCCCTCCCCCCCCTTTCAATTACGTTCCGACACCACTGAAAAGCTGTCGAGCTGAATTCACCCTTATGTGACAGTTAAAATTTCACAGGTAATAAATTCATAACTCTACTCGTCATGCGTCTGTTTGTATGTCCGGTCGAATACTCCAGCTGTCGGTACACTATTTCTACCAGAAACGCTATTATGTACTATTTGTTTTTGTGTAGGAGGATGCGGAAAGGACAATGACGTGGATCCGAAATATATAGTGCCGCTGTGGGATAATCTGTGTTGCTGTTTACCCGAGTCGTGGCGAAAGAGAGTTCGGTACACTGGTGTTCAGATAGCCGACCAAGAAGAGGTGAAACTATGTTGATATATGTATGGGTGTCTTCTCGGAACTTACATCTTCACATTTTCAAGTTAAATACTACACTAACGTTCCGACATTTACCTTGGCTTAACGAATAGAGTAAACTGTTCAAGCCGTGAAACGCACGTGATGTCATATAGCCAATCAAGATAGGAGCTTGCCAACACCGTCTAGATAGGATTTTCTTTGATGTCTGCCCATGTGATCTCCAAATATGGCAAGTGGTGGGTGTATTAATGTTAATTTCCTTCGGATAGTCAATCAAATTTGAATTTTAAAGAGGTCATACATTGCACTTCTCCTAATATGGACCACGGAATATTTATAGCGCTATGACATGACCAGACCTGTATTCTGATCAGATAATGTGTTACGTTCAGCCAAGACAACACGTGTAGTGTTAGACTTGGGTAAGCGAAGATGGGAATTTAGAGCTCGCCCCAACGGCATTGCAATCATTGCGATCCGACATACAGTAGCTGGCCATAAAGTATTTTCATAATTATCACGAAAATTCAACAAATCATCAAATAATAATGTATATGAGCAAAGGCTAGTTTTCTTGCAAGAAAGAACCTCTCAACAGTTGTTACTGTGGCCAGCGAGACAATGTAATGCATCTGTTGTTACATCCGTACCACTGATCAAACAAATGAATCGCCAAGTCGTTATTCATAGTTAAAAGAAATTCAAGTCACGATTATATTACGTCTGTTCATATGACCTATGCCGGTAATGTATGCCCATGCCCATACAGCCCATAGGTCGGGGTTAAGCGGAAACAGGCATAAGTTACGAAACGTAGCGCCGAAGATATTGCACAATACACATCCCCGACTATTACACCAGCGGAATATTTCTCAACATAACTAAGGAATATCCCTTACCATGTTAAGAAATTTCCTTAAAATGCTACGGAATATTCATTATTGAATTATAAGGAATATTCCGCTGGTGTAATGGTCGGGGAATATTCCATAAATTTTAAGGAATTATTTTTTCAGTTTACGGTCTTGTTTTTTCTATCGGCGTGTGATATTTATCACAAGAGTTGATAACGTTTGGATGAAAGCGCTTGATGGTGAAGCATTATAGAATGATTGAAATCGTCACATGATTCGCAGGACCTATCAAATGTTACTAGACGAGAAGTGTATACAGCTAGTGAACACATCAGAATACGTCGTTGGTATATCTCATATAGTGTTGCCAAATTATTATTGAGCAATTCTATCAACAAGAAGCTCCCGTATCTGATATAATTAAGTAGAACAGAGGAATTACAACACATATAAGGGAAGTGGGAAGAGGTGCCGACATACTGACAGAGCCACATGACTTAACAGTATAGACTTCCGGGTAACCAGTTCTAAAGCACATACCAAGAATCAACTGAAGTTGGTATATACCCGTGAGCGGTGTTCGGGAACACGGAAGTTATCAAGAACTGATTAGGTCACTTAGGTTCCAATGTGAATTTGCTGTACAGGGACAAGTCCCAGTTAGACACGTGTCTGTACGATTTGTGTAGTTCCCATGCTTTCACCACATATTCGCATTTTTCAAAATAGCAGTATTTCTCCTAAAATGATGTTGTTTTCCGCAGGGCTCATGTCAACAAACTGGACAGAAGTGTGATATTATAGTATTTAAAGCCAGTTATGAATCTTGCTTTCTATGGTGAATTATGTATTTTGGATGTTTGTTTCAGTATATCGGTGTAAGTGGTCAAGACAATTATTGTCTCATGAAATGTGTTTAGTTTGCTGAGTTAGACGTGAAAAGTTATTTATGGATGAAGGTTCATAAATATGGATTCGATTATATATTTAAGTCTGTATTGTTATTCCAGATTCTGGGAAAAGAGCTGAAACCCAAAATAGAGGAAACGACCATGCCCGATGCCCTGGAACTAAAATCTGACGTGCCAGTCAATGGCACTTAAGGGTACAGAACCCTCCTGAAAACACACTTTACACATCCTCTAGAAATTCTCCTAAAACAGCTCAAATTAAGCATCATGGCCAAATGTATATATTTCTTGAAAGCACATTTCTTAAGGATTCCGAATATATAAATTTGTTTAGTGTAAACCTGTAGGTTGTGAAGATTTGGATTTAAAAACAAAATTAATTTACAATTTAATGTAATTTTTTAAATGCTATTTTCAAAAGAGTATTTATCTTATCGTAACTTACTTCACCATTTCCTGTAGAAGACAATTCCAACAGGAAATCCCTGTGTCAGTTTTATCAATTTTGGTCTAGTTCCAATTCTATTGCCATTTAATGAAATAATTCTTTATAAAACCGAGCAACTCACAGTTTTGAACTTTGAAGTTGAATTAAATGGCAATAGAACAAAAACTAGACCAAAATTGACAAAACTGAGAAACAGATATTCTGTTGGAGTTGTCTTGAAGTAAGTTGATGAAGTAAGTTACGATAAGTTGAATACTTTTCTGAGAACAGCGATTTAAAAAATGTCTCATTTTGTAAAATGAAGTGAACTTAATATATCAGGATTTTCAAGAAATACGCTATCATCAAATTTATACATTTCCATTGCTATAAGACATACTTTTAGCGGTACAAAGACACATTCTAGAGTGTGTTTAAAAGTGTTTGCAGGAGGGCTCCGTATCTTTCAAGGAACAAATTATTCTGATATTGTCTGTGTGAAGCTCATCTCTCATTCTGTCCCTTTCATGCAATAGAATGGGGACAACGCTGACTAAGAGACGGCTCATCTAATGTGTCCCACTTGTCTGGGTCAAGACAAAGCATCATACAATCGATGGGTTAGGGGTACTGATTGTTTGTTTTAAAGGATATGTGACGACAATATGGGAATAACTTCCTTGTGTGTGAAGGTAATGAATCTGGTTTCTGTTTCAATCCAAAACCTGCCAAATCAGATTTTTCTATGAGTTTATATACTGAAATATCAGCCTAGAAAAAATTGCGATGCTCCGTTGTATAAAACTGAAGATACATGTATGATTGATTAAAATGTGATCCTCGGCCCGAGTTGGTATTTTTGAGGCATTTACAGTGAGAATTTTATTTTATAGCAAAAATATGACACCTCAAACCAAAATAATTTTGTCACACAATATATTGGGAAGTTTGTTTATTGG
Source organism: Hanleya hanleyi (assembly GCA_036873755.1). Lineage (NCBI taxonomy): Eukaryota > Metazoa > Mollusca > Polyplacophora > Lepidopleurida > Hanleyidae > Hanleya > Hanleya hanleyi. The sequence goes on from JAVTVY010007973.1 coordinate 14,803, forward strand.
ACAGAGCCACGAATGGTTTTGGTTTGAGGTGTCATATTTTTACTACCGGAGAAAATCCTTCATGAAAATGCCCAAAAATACAAAAATAAGCCCAGAAGCACATTTTGATCAATCATACCTCCAGTTCTATGCAGCTGAACATCCGTAATCTTCAAGAAAAATTTTATTTGGCAGGTTTGGAGTGAAAAAAATGACTTTATTACCGTCACACACGAAGGAGGTTTTCGTATGTAAACGTAACATATCCTTTGTTCCATTGTCCTTTATAGGCAACATGATTATAGACAAGCTATTACAACTTATGAACCACTACGTTGTAGACTTACGGCGGTCGGACACTTTAGGTATTATATACAACAAACTATACATTCAGCTTTTGCCTTAACTTGGATACGGTGTACAGTAGTTTGCATATTACACTCGGTATTCTTATCGAATGCATAGATTTTAAGATTGTAAGAGATGCTTTTTATCGAGCGACTACTTTGGAAGATCTATTTAGTCGGGTGCGGGAGAATTGTATCTTGGGTTATTTGAGAGAAATCGGACTGTTACATAAGTTTTAATGTGTGTATGTTTTAATGCGTTGGGTTACTACGTTGACTTGAGTACTTAGAATTTTGCTTGATCGTCGCTATATAGATGAAATATTGCTGAACGCGACCTTAAACCTTAATTCTCCCTCTCTCTCCCTCTCCTGATAAAGAGTAGATATAGGAGAATGGGACGGGAACGGTTGCCGTAGAATATCCTTACACATCCGACCTTATGACAAGGTTAAGTATCCGTGATCATTAAGCCTGACTAAATCTTTATTGTCTTTCTTAAAGTATTGTGTCGCTTGTGTCGTGTAATGATTAGTTTCTGCTTTAGGATTACGGGTTATGAGCTGAATCATACTGGGGTGTTGGGGAGGTGTGTGTGTGTGTGGGGGGGGGGGGGGCATAGGGGAACGGGTTCAGCCGAGGCTGTTACATCGGCCATTATGGTGAAGCACCATAGGAGATATTGGTCAAGTGCTCAAATGTAATCGTATAGCCTACGGAAGAGGAATCTTACGTTCCCATGGATATGTGGTGATTAGATACATTAATAATAATACTGAAACTAATAATAATAATTCTATATGAAGTTGACTGAAACACCGTATATAATTAACAGGAAGTAAAATAAAAGATTTTCTCTTTAAAGATTTATTCAAGACCTTATTTGTAACTGGGTGCCAGATCCTCGGAATTAGCGAGATTCTAGCGACACACAGGGAGGTAAACTGCTCGATCGAGAAAATGAATCTTGCAGCGAACCAGACAAAAAAACAATGAGAGATGTAGGGCAAAAACAATTACACAAAATATGCAAGATTTATCTCCCCTTATTATTATATAATAGAATAGTTCAATATCCCCGTTAACACGTATTTACAAAATAAGGATCATAACAGAGATGAATAAACCATAACATGGTATATTTTCCATGGACGACGTTCATTTTCCATGTATTATGGACGACGCCTGAATATTGGATGAGGGAGAAGACGCTTGTATTTCTAACAGCAAGATTACGTCTACTTTAGGATTTAAACTATGATATGTATACCTTTAATGTGTACTAGTGTTATAAAACGATAACATTAACTGTGCGATGCCATTGTGGAAGAAAATAAACCGAGCACACCTTGAACTCTGTATTCATCTCTTTTATCAGAATAAAAATATCTTTCCCATAAACGTGGAGGGTTTGGTGTTTTAATTACTAGCCTGGGTGTTTAGTTAAATCGTGTCATTGGCACAACAGAGAAATGTCTATCCTTTACACCTTAGAGGCGGGTGTTTGGCCTTTGGAAGAACATGGAGTGTATACACAGAAGAATATTGAGAGAAGTGAGAGAAGTCATCTGTGACATTATCTGCTGTAGAGAAAGCGTCTGTTCGGTCAGCAGAATAGAGCTATATATTTTATATGCTTCAGCTAGAAACATGGGGCGAAAACGTGTGTTCTGTATGCTAAGTTTGGTCGTATAGAGGGAACTTCCAACCAAATTTACATACTGTAAAATACCGACTTTTCAGTCCCCATATGAGCCCTCCTGCACACACTTTTACACATCCTCTAAAAATTGTCATTATACAGTATATACAGTATACGGTATTTAGTCAGGTGGCTTAGCGAAATTACCGTTACAGAGCGGATAAAAGCACCAAATTTGGCAAATAGCTTCCTTTATGCTTATTATTCAATTTTAGCCTAGGAGCCCTCCTGAATTTTTCGGGATTTCCAAAATCCAAGATGGCCGACATATATGATAAAATCTTGGATTATAGGAGACACAAGGCCCCATATGGGGCCATTTAACCTGGTTTTGGGCATGCATAGCAATGCTTCCAATACACTACCATCATTGCATTTACTTTTTACCGCTGGAGGACGAATTTCGAGATATTGGAGTAGTATATACAGGTGAAATTCCCGGGCACTAAGGCTGAGGCTCAAAGATCACTTCCGGTGGTGATGCAGTCACTTCCGGCACCAGTTGTTAAGTCCCCAGTCTGTGAATTGGCTTCCCAGTCACGTCAATGTTAATGGAGCAGTCGATCCGCTTGAATTACTGGGAATCTTTGGGAATGTTCGGTCATCTCCGGGAATGTCCGGAGGGCAATTGACCTTAGAGGTCAATCCTATCTTGCCACGTCAATGTTCTAGCCATATATGTTATATATATTATAGCCTCTCTAGCCAGCGAGAGAAGGAAACTCCCCATACATAGCAATAGACTTCGAGACTGCTGATAGTCCACCGACTGATACCGAAACAGAGACTGCTGAGAGAAGGGAATCCCATGACCCTGGTGGGAGTAGAACCAGCAATGCGGACACCAAAGGCTGGCACTTTATCCAATTGGTCAGTATAATAGGAAAGGTTGAAAATACCCTGATTCATCTCAAGTACTAGAGGGCGGGTCCCCGATATATACTTCTATGTCCAACCAAATAGGCCCATTGGAAACCCACCCATGGACATTTTTTCTGTCTCATGCTGTGGGGTACGATGGAGATGTCCCGAGGTTATTGGATGAATTTCGCTGAAAAATTCTGACTGCGCAAGTGTGGTGCATAGGCAGATGTGGGATGTATCTTTTGGGGTCTAGGTGAACTATCCGTGGTCCCAATGGGTTGTGTGAGGTGATGTCATACAGTCTGACTGGTATGTAGTGGAAATACCGTCCATCTGCGCATGCGCATACAGAGAATAGTACAAAAGGGCATTTGATTGGACGTTTTAACCGTAAAATGTAAAATGACCAACTACAGTGTGAAACAGCTCAGTTGTAACAATATCTGAGTTTCGGATGACCCTATGTCTGCAATCTTGAATTCCTGAATTAATTTTCTAGCTGATGATTATAGGAATTGAGCCAAACTAGGTCCATAAATAGACAGATCGATCTGTATTGTGAATAGACTTGGCTTTGAGAAATATGAGTCCCATATGAACCCACGTGGTCATCATTTTGAAGTTAACAATTGTATTCTCAGCTGAAGGTTATGCCAACAGAATAAAATGTGATAAGCTATGGTGTTATTCCGCTCAATTTAAAGAAGTGTGTACCTTCTCTTAAAATGATACCATGCATTATACGAGTAACATGAAAAAAAATCAGGCATTTCCGGATGGCTCCTTGTACTCGCCATTTTGAAATTAACCATCATTTTTAATCTGAAGACAAGCAATTAGATTAAAAATGGACACAAGGTATTCGGCTATGATGTGAGATCAAGTATAATGCCTTGATCAATATGAGCAACATGAAAAAGTATGATTTCAAATGGCCCCATATGACCGCCATTTTGAATTTCACCATGAAATCTCAGGCATATGTAAATAGATTTAATATGGGCGTAAGATGTCAGGTCATGTTCTGAGATCTCTCGGTTCTGATACGTTTGAAAAATGAGCTAAGAATATTGCAATGAACTATACGCGCAACATGAAAACGAGTGATTTCAGATGACCCTATATGGCTACCACTTTGAATTTGACCATCAATTATTAATCTTAGATACCAGGTATATGTAAATAGATTCGAAATGGGTGCAAGATATTCCACTATGGTCAGAGATCTCTCGGTTTCGATAATTTGGACAATGAGCTAGGAATAATGGCTTGAACTACATGTATACGAGCAACATGACACGTTTGATTTTCAGATGACCGCCATTCTGAATTTCACCATCACATATGGATCATAGGGATATGTAAATAAAACGGACAGAAGATTTCTGGCTATGAATAGAGAACCCTCGGGTTGACAAATTTGCCCAGTGAGGTAAGAATAATGCTTTGAACTACTCGAGCAACATGAAAAAGTGTGATTTTCAGAATACCCCAGGTGCGCTATTTTGAATTAAACCATCATATTTTGAGCTGAAAATTATACAAACAGATTCTAAATAGGTGTAAGGAGTTGGACTTTGATGTGAGATCCACTGATGTTAAAAAAATTCACAATGATCAGAGAATAATACATATTATATGAACAAACCGTAGAGGCGTGACTGACGGGTAACCCCACATGATCGCCATTTTGAATTAACGCATGATGGTTAATCACTAGAATTATGGTAATGGGCTAAAAATGATCTCAATATAATATTCCATAGTATATTATACCCTTTCACCTTGAACCCTACCGCACAAAGAACTAGTTTAGCATGGGTACCCATTTTAACAAACAATGCCATCAAAAGCTACATTTGGCGTCCTTGGTCGGTCGTCTACATCTGAGTGTAAAGATCATGGCTAAATTCAAAATGGTTGCAATGAGGTGCCCTCAGAAAGTAGCATTTTTCATTGTTTTTCGTCCATTATTTATTACATTTCTTGCCCACAAGTGCATAAAACTAATTTATTCAGCCTAAATAATCATTCTCCATCGCACAGGTATTTTAAGAGAAAAATCGTTGAAAAAAACATCGGCGGAAAAATGATTCCGACCAGATGACGTCACCGTGATGTCATAATGATGGTAATCTTGATTTCCTTGCAAGCATTTTATGTAGACGTTGGCCAAATTATATAGTATAGAAAGTTTCAGTCCTCTAGCCCGGGGAGTAACGAAAAGAGATAGGTAGCGAAAACCCCTCCCCCCATCTTCCCAAGAATGCAATTAATAGACTCAAAATACCCCGATTCTGAGTAGGGTTCAGTTGCTGGTAATAATTAGCTAATGGGTAATTAGGTAATGTGTATATTTGTAAAAAATCAGATTCAAACACCTCAGTAAGCCATAATTTGATAGCAATTTGGCCTTCCTAAGACACAGAGAGCAAGAAAATCGATATTTTATCATCTGTGGTGGCCATCTTGGATTTTTGAGTTTCACGTGAATTCTATAGGAAAGTCAAGATGGCTTCTAGGCTGAAAATTATTAGTAGCCCTTAAGGAAGCATCATGCAAAATATGGCGCTTTTATCCGACCTGTAACGGTAATTTTGAAAAATGACCCTAAGCCACCTGACTAAACTTTTCTCCTACAGCAATACATATATGACCACAATTCTATTCTGACATAACATCTACATTTAAATTAATCCTCTTCCAAACATGATATAAGAATCTTTAAACGGTGAGAACATATATTTTTTCATTTATATAGGTTAATCATCTGTCCCCAAAACTGAACTTGCTGTATTCCTTCCTTGAATACGTGTTTTCTTATTGAAAATCTGTGCAAAAATTACGTTATACACACAATTATTTGGAAAGGTAACAATGAAAACTATCGATTATATATCTGACCAGAGTAGGTCCGAGTAGTCTCCCTTGAATATACTGAAATGATTGTATTTTCCCGACGAATGCTAGTCCGCGGGAATTATGTCATCTCTGCTTCGCTTGGTCTACACAAACAACTTGGAGACGTCTTAGTACCTTGTGCGCCTAGCACCCTCGCCTGATCTCAATGGACGGCGTTACATGCACTGAAAATAAAACATAAAATACGTGTTTTATTAATATTTTCCAGGTTATAAACTTTGCTAATCCCATATTTAGAATAAGTATAATATTCCATTTTGTATAAACTGCAATTTATATACCTCAATAATGTACATTTCGTTCATTGGGATCAGTGGCATTTCAAAACCCTAATGAGTAGTACTTCTTCACTGCGCTATTTAGCACAGTCTTTTTTGTTGTTTCCTTTGTTCGGAATAGGAATGAGTATAGGTTGATCTAGTACCTGGCTATTTACAGTACAGCTCAGAAAAGAACTGTCTTTAAACGAGACGAAATAAAAGCATAGATGCGAGTATAATTCATAATTCATGAAAACAAAAACAAAATCCCGGATGAGAATACTACACACGCGTCTGCCAAAGTGGCAAACGCACCTGTAATTTTTGCCCCTTGAGCTAGAGGGCTGAAACTTACCACACCAAATGCAAAAAATCCAAGATGGCCGCGTCGATGACGCCACAGTAACGTCATTTCCAAAAAGGCATTTGTTGGTGTATTTTTCGGTCAGATTAATATTTACTAGTTTATCATGCAGTTTTTGTGGAGGAATTGCATGAAAAACAATTCGAATAATGTGAGGTGAAATTAAATAGTTTTTGTCCACTTGTCATCACTTTTCTGGTACCCCACGTGGACGCCATCTTGAATATACCCATGATCCTCTGCTCGGGGGGTCATGCAAATAGGTTTAAAATGACCCCAATATGATAAACTATAAAGTCACGGAGTTTCAGCTCTCCATTTTTTGTCATTCTGGAGATAGCGTAGAGGGGGGAGGGGGGGCATTTCGGCCTCCCCCCCCCCTCAGGCCAGGTAGGGTTAATTTGACGCCACCGCAGAGTCCTTGCTGTGATATATATATATTCAGGTACCCAACAAGGACAAATATAAGCTGAACATGTGTACATTCAAAATTTGACGGGTGTCGCCGTGATAACCTTGAAAGCATTTTGTTCTGGGCCACGCCCCTTTGAACTCCGAATCGCAGAATTTTGTCAAAATTGGAAGACAATATGAAAGTGTCAAGTTCGGTATCAAACTCAAGCTAACGACATACACCATGCTAATCTGGATCTTAAAACTGAACATTGTATCCTGCAATGCCATATAAGGTCATCTTTGATCAAACAGTCCCTACTAGACATCATGTCCCCCATCCGCCCCCACCAACCTTTCTACACCACCTCCAAAACGACAAAAAATTAAGCCGGACATTTCCCGACTTTATAGCCAATCTTATCGGTATCCTTTTGAATCAATTTGCGTACCCCTTCGAACAGAGGATCATGGGTAAATGGGGTTCATGAGGATGTGACTGTCATTTTTCTTCAAAATTCTTACCTTTTTACTCATAAAAGTGCCTGGAATTATGGTATATCGCATCAGATAATTATTTTTCATTTTATTGTACATTGTGCATTGCAAACTGTTGACCGCTTCTTTCTTGCTGGAAACCATCTTGCCTATTTGTTATTTTTAATTCATACACATTTGTTCATCGGTGCTGTCACACGAAATAGATCAGCTGATTATTGACGCGAAAATTCGTTTATAGACAGCTGAATATTGAATGTCGGATCCGACGCTTGCTATCGAATCGCCCAGGCCAGATAGGGTTAACAAGGTAGGTCAATGATCACCATTACACTCATAGACAGAATTTCTTAATAATGCCACTAAACGTTGACAACAATGACGCAAATTATGACTGAAGTAATATATATAGGCTTTACAATCTCATCTGGTGACAAAATATCAAATCCTGAAATGCATTTTATCCCTATTGATCCTGTTGTCATCCGTGTGATTTACAGGCTATGCCTCGGTCGTTCACCCTGACGGCTGTGACCAACGGGGAAGCCATCACAGAGAAATGGTTAGTTCTGAAGCTTAGTTCATTGATGCCAACATGACGGCCATCACGGATAATTGGTTAGTTTATTGATATCAACATGGCGGCCATCGCAGAGAAATGGTTAGGTCAGCAGCTTGGTTCATTGATACCAACAGGAAGGCCATCAAGGTGAAATGGTTAGTTTTGCAGCTTAGTTCATTGGTAACAATGGCGGCCATCACGGAGAAATGGTTCGTTCTTCAACTTAGTTCATTGATACCAACATGACGCTCATCACGGAGAAATGGTTGGGTAATCAGCTTAATTCATTGATATCAACATGGCGGCCATCAAGGAGAATGGTTAGTTCATTGATACCAACATGACGGCCATCAAGCAGAAATGATTAGTTCATTGATACCAACAGGGCGGCCATTACAGAGATATGGTTAGTTCAGCAGCTTAGTTCATTTGTACCAACAGGGCGGCCATTACAGAGATATGGTTAGTTTAGCAGCTTAGTTCCTTAGTACCAACAGGGCGGCCATTACAGAGATATGGTTAGTTCAGCAGCTTAGTTCATTAGTACCAACAGGGCGGCCACCACAGAGAAATAGTTAGGTCAGCAGCTTAGTGTATTGATACCAAAAGGACAGCCATCACGGAAAAATGGTTAGGTCATCAGCTTAGTTCATGATACAAACATGACAGCCATCACAGAGAAATGGTTAGGTCATCAGCTTAGTTCATGATACAAACTTGACAGCCATCACGGAGAAATGGTTAGGTCATCAGCTTAGTTCATGATACAAACATGACAGCCATCACGGAGAAATGGTTAGGTCATCAGCTTAGTTCATGATACAAACATGACAGCCATCACGGAGAAATGGTTAGGTCATCAGCTTAGTTCATGATACAAACATGACAGCCATCACGCAGAAATGGTTAGGTCATCAGCTTAGTTCATGATACAAAAATACGACCATCACAGAGAAATGATTAGGTCTGCAGCTTACTTGATTGACACCAACAGGACAGCCATCACGGACAAATGGTTAGGGCTGCATCTTAGTTCTTTGATAACCCAATACACAGAAGCATATGCGGAAGATACCAACAGAGGGGTCATCACGGAGAAATGATTATATGGTTCTGCAGCTTGGTTCATTGATACCAACAGAGCGGTCATCACGGAGAAATTATTATATAGTTCTGCAGCTTAGTTCATTGATACCAACAGGGCGGTCGTCATGGAGAAATGGTTAGTTCTAAAGCTTAGTTCGTTGATGCCAACAGGGCGGCCATCACGGAAAAACGGTTAGTTTATTGATATCAACATGGCGGCCATCACGGACAAATGGTTAGGCTAGCAGCTTGGTTCATTGATACCAACACGAAGGCCATCAATGTGAAATTGTTAATTCTGTAGCTTAGTTCATTGGTAATTAACAACGGCGGCCATCACGCAGAAATGGTGCGTTCTGCAACTTAGTTCATTGATACTAACAGGACGATCATCACGGAGAAATGGTTAGATCAACAGCTTAGTTCATTGATACCAACATGACGGCCATCAAGGAGAAATGGTTAGCTCAGTTATACCAACAGGGCGGCCATCACGTAGAAATGATTATATAGTTCTGCAGCTTATTTCATTGATAACAACAGGGCGACCATCACGGATTATATGCCGATCCTTCTTCCCTGTCGCATCTTCTCCGCAACATAATTCCCGATCGGTAAGTATGATGAGTTATTCACTTAATGTTTTGGGATATTTCATATATTTAATTAAAGTGGCTAGATTCCTGCACTAATGCAGACATTTGGTAACGGAAATAGGAGTAATATTTTTACCAAATGTTACTAGCTAATAATATATATTCATTAAAAAGAAAAAAGGCTTCCTAATAGAATGTAATCTGTAGATTATATGCGGATCCTTCTTCCCTGCCGCATATTCTCCGTAATGTAATTCCCGATCGGTAAGTATGATGAGTTATTCACTTACATTTGATCAGTAATCGCAACACGAGATTGTTATTCTTGGATAAATAAATTGAGAGAATATGAGTATGGCGAGATTGGAGGACCGAAAGTATCACATGTAATATAATTGTTGTCTTGCTCAAGAATGAAATGGTTAAGAGAGGTACCCTAGCTTATATTATACCACCGGCATTTGTATAAGCGAGAACTCCGAATATTCCCAATTGAAGACAGGAAAAAAGCGCATGCTTCCATAACCCAACTTCACCTAAACGCACAATTTTAACTGCTCTGCAAACTGACCGAGCAAACTGACATCTCAACATTGAATTATATATACTTACGATAATAATTCATACTTAAGTATAGATATCACTGAGATATTGTGAGGACATGTGGGAATGGTTATAGTATATGCAAACCTAGCAATAAGGTGTCTCCCTCGCTAAACTTTTTGCCTGAAATAATTAAGCGTGATTTGACACGAAGACAGTTTTGATATTGTTTAGCTATCAACTCTGTGGATTTAGAAACAATTCCGCCTGTTTGCCAACATCTTTACGCAACAACTGGCGGTCACATCAAAATTGTAAGATAAACAAATTTGGTTGAATTCAACGACTTAGTGTTGTGTGTGTGAGTGTATGATTTGTTGTTGGGGGGAGGGGGGTTATAGGTGAAAGAGTTAGGACGACACAGTAAAATTTCAAAACTGTGGGTTAGATGTATCGAATTTTTTTCCTCAAAACATGAATATGAAATATCAAGATTAATAACGTCAATAAAATGGGTCCCTGTATTACATAAACCCGGCAATCCCCTGTTGGTCAGCACATGTAGTACACCTCCATTTTGCAAAATAAAACACATCTGCTGGGCGAAAAGAGCGGTGATGCAAGAGGAACGATTCCTTGATGGCAAATTGTTTACATAACAGAAACAAAGAAATTTATATCTCAGCTGCAATATCTACTATGGAGAGATGCGCATCGGATATCGACAACTGTGCGAGTGTGATTAAATAAATCCGATATACCCAAACTCATCCAGATATACTGGTCTAGACTTGAACATCGACCTGAACTTTCAAAATGCTTAAAAGATATAGACGACGCTGTTGGGAAATGAATTCTTCCATATGTGAAAGTTAAGCTCCTGTCCGATCCGTCTCAAAATATTCACACTTCGCGAGAGTAAGTTACGTCATTTCAGAGCAACACAACAGAGAGATGCGAAGAGTACTTATAATAAGCTTCCAAACGATAATCCATCCAACTTATTTACATGCTCCCAGTTATAAACTTTCCCAAGATAACACTATTAAAGGGAGGTAACTCTGTTAAGGCTGATACTTCACAATGTCCCAAGCAGAGATAACCCTTGAATGCGTATCTAAACATAACATACATGGGAAATCTAGTTTGGTATATAGGTTGAATAGCTTATTGGAAAGTTATTTATTATCGCCGGACGGATACTTGGGCACATGTGCATGGTGTATGCCAATCTGTAAAGAGCGGTAGAATAAAACTATTCTATTACGTTCTCCGTGGATATCTCGAAGGAGAATGATGTACATATCGAGGTCGAACGAGACGTACGTAGCTTGAATTACAACACATATAAGGGAAGTGGGAAGAGGTGCCGACATACTGACAGAGTCACATGATTTCACAGTATAGTCTTTCGGTTAACCTATTATAAAGCACATACCAATAATCTAACGATTCGTGATATGTGTTGTATCTCAGGTACGCTTTTATTGTACCTGTTCATGTGGCAACCTGGATGATATGACCACACGTATGGTTGGCCATCCCTGCCAGAATTCGTCATTTAGATGCTGCCTCTAAATAATATATACCATGGTATAAAATGCCAAGCCTGCCATAATTCGTATTTAGAGGCTGCCTCTAATTATTTTGTACCATGGTATAAAATGCCGAGCCTGCCATAATTCCTATTTAGAGGATGCCTCTAAATCGCCAAGCCTGCCACAATTCGTATTTAGAGGCTGCCTGTAAATAATATATACCATGGTATAAAATGCCGAGCCTGCCATAATTCGTATTTAGAGGCTGCCTCTAATTATTTTGTACCATGGTATAAAATCGCCAAGCCTGCCATAATTCCTATTTAGAGGATGCCTCTAATTCATTTTAGCCGTAAGTCATAAACAACTCGATATCATATCAAGAATATTAAATTTGACCAATGAGTAAACTTGTAACAAGCGTAGAGATATGGCACCAAATTTGTGAAAGCGTATATCATTGGTGGAAGTAATAAGAAGGCGAAAATTTACGACTTACGGCTAAAATGAATTAGAGGCATCCTCTAAATAGGAATTATGGCAGGCTTGGCGATTTTATACCATGGAACAAAATAATTAGAGGCAGCCTCTAACTACGAATTGTGGCAGGCTTGGCGATTTACAGGCATCCTCTAAATAGGGATTATGGCAGGCTCGGCATTTTATACCATGGTACAAAATAATTAGAGGCAGCCTCTAAATACGAATTATGGCAGGCTTGGCATTTTATACCATGGTATATATTATTTAGAGGCAGTCTCTAAATGACGAATTCTGGCAGGGATGGCCAACCATACACACGACCCCTAGCACCGGCATAAGCGGTATTAGATACAAATCTAGAAAGCTATGATGGAAATGCTCTGACAACTCGTAGATTGGTAATTGGTGAGCTGTTTCGCTGTGACAACTCATACACTGTTTATTGGTAAGCTGTATCGTCGTCAAATGAAAATGACGGCATTTAACACAAAAGACTAGTCTGTAAGGCCCGATGTCGACCCAGCATCGACTTCCCGCAAATGCCAACATATCACGTGATCAAATATGGCTGGCAATTCTTTACAAATCAGTTATGTGATCAAACATGGTGGATATTGTTTTTTACAAAATTTAGCTATATCGTAATAACCATGGTAGTCGTATACAAGATTTTGCTTGGTTGGATCATTCAACCTAAACCGGTTTTGCTCCAGAACCTGCACCCTGATCTTGATCATGTAAATGGTCGAAAGAATGAGTGCTTACTCGTTTATAATTACAATTGCTAAAATATAATATCAGCGAAGGTTAACACAACTGACTAAAGGTAAACCTTTGCTCATTTTTTAACCTTCGCTTAATATCCATTACATTTTTGTACCCTATTCACTGATTATGATGATCGAACTTGATTTATAGCTTCGCTCGCTCTTTAAATTGCCGCCCGATCGCTCCCTTCATGATCCTGAACCTGCTCATGCTCTTGTGTTCCGTCACCTCCGGTTGTGACATCACTTCCGATTATAAGGTCACTTCCGGTGATTAAATTAAATCCAGTGATGATGTCACTTCCGGTATCGACACTTCCTTCTCCGTGAACCTCAACCAGAACTTGGCCTGAAGGACTATGTTGGATATATACTCATTATTGTGAAAATGAAATTGGAAGCGAGCATAAAAACATCTAGGCTGGTTGAATAGAGCTAAATACAGTATAATAACCATGCCTCTTATTCAGCTCATCATATGTACATCATCGTGTCCAAATTACATTACAGTTCGCTGAATATCATAGGAGTTATTAAAAGGATACTCTGAGAAACATGGCAAAACATCTAATGGCGAAATCGAGCGACTTTCTTCAATTTATGACCAGTACAGTTTAAAAGAATCCGAAAGTTTAAATAATCTTGATCAAACTTTGAGGAGTTATTAGCAAGGATATTTGAAGTTAAAAATTTCACAATCCCTTTCGTTAAATTCTAATTTATGCGATAATAAAAATTGCAGAAGAGCAACATTTTGAATAAATTCTAATTCTCTGAAAGAATGGATTTGAAAAACGAAAGAGATATCAAGCAGGCGATAATACTCTAATGGTTGTATGTTTCATCGCAATAGAAGATACCTGGTTGGTGCCGCAACATCAGTGGAATACGACTGTATATCCACATGATCCGATTTATATCTTTAGACTATCACCTCATAAATAACTAGCAAATACTCGTGAAAAATTAGCATTGAAGAAATAACGCACTTTATTAGATTATTAATTAGTTTACGGTGTCGGTCACTGTGAATGTAATCATTGTTAGTTCCATATTGATGATTTATAAAATAGCGTGGACGGAAAGAGTTAATAGTAGCGGTTGGTGTGTAATCAAGAAGACAATGGAATACACGGATGTTGCTTTATTTATGTACAGTGAAGAATATTAAGTAACACCAGGGTTGTTCAAAAAACTGATACGCAAATGATCTCCCATAAGGAATTCACATAGGAAATTGCTGTAATAGTAAGCATATTACATGACATTAACAATTTACCTATTGAAGTATGAGTCAGAAATCATGAGGTTTGACAGTGAAAAAAAAGGACATTGACACAATCACAGTACAGAGAACACCCAATAACAAGGTGGTGGTGTTGCGACGAAATTCTGAACTGGATTACGCTCCTCGAGTACGCCATCGTATTCAATGCAGCGCAGTGCAGATGTGAGCTGTGACAGACAAATTGACATTTCAGGTCGGCTCTTTTAATACTATAGGGCTCAGTCTACAGTTGCGGATTTTTGGTCCCCCTCAAATTCTTTGAAATTAAAATTCCACCAGGTTTGACCCCATGAGAATTTTTGTTGGCTTTTTGTTTATTGATATTTGTGATATCATTCAGTTGACTGGTTGATTTGCTTCAAATCAGTACATGGTATTTTGCCAGTAGGATTGGCCCATGCCTCACTATGCAGATGGAAGTGTGAAAGTGTGGCTGTGAATTGGGGGCATTTTCAGCTTACGAGCACATGGCATACTTTACGGTGTCAAATTGAGCTTGAAAACCGCCTGGGCGAGACCCTATTTTCTTTGCCAATTTTTGTTGGTCCTTGGACTGGGCACACTGTCGGTGAGTTTCAGGACAATCGATTGTCAAGTTTTTTCTTTGGTGGAGGGGGAATATTACCCATTTTGGACCAATTTTAGAGGATTTTCCTGAAGTTTGAAGCAAGTTCAGTATGGGTTATGGGGACCCTGATTTTCGTCAACAAGGCTCACATCTGTCTCGGCTTTATGTCAAGAGCCTACTCTTTCAGAAAATATATAGTTCTATGGGGGTTCTCTAATAACACGGTTGCTGTTTAGCATAAAATGAACCTGCCTACTGTTTAATTTCAGATGCCATGGCCCTTCTGTAGACTGCACCCTATATGACAGAATAGGCACTTTCTCAGGTAACATTAAATTTGCATATCTGATAAAAAATTTCCATCCAGAACTAATATTGTTTACTATCAAGTTGAACACAATTCAAACCAATGCTATTCACATCCAACACAGGACTGAAATTATTAAAGCAGCACAGGGGCTTGGGCTAGAAAGGGGGGAGGGTAACTCTTAGCATGGCCAGGAAATATCTGTTAAAAGGTGTGTAGAATTGCCAACATCCATGTTGGTGTTTTATCGGGGGGAGGGAGGGGGTTCAATTGTCCCAGGAATTTTTCAAAAGTTTTAGTGTCACAGAATAATTCCTCTGGGACCATTAAAACAGCCCTACCCTCCCCCCCCCCCCTTCCCCATAAAACCAGCATTGGAGTTGGCAATACTATACTATACACAATGTAACAGATATTCCCCTGTCATGCTAAGAGTTATCCACCCCTCCCCCCCCTTCTAGCCCAAGCCCTGTGCTGGTTTCATAATTCCAGTCCTGTGTTGGGTGTGAATATCATTGTTTTGAATTGTGTTCAACATAATTGTAAACAATATTAGTACTGAATGCAAAATTTTCAGTCAGATATATTCAAATTTGACATAGCGGTCTAGCCTGACAAAATGGCGTCGCAAAAACTGTCAAAATATGAATGGGGTAGGGGGAAAGGTATCGCTCTGTTTTATCTTAATATGACTTTCAACCATTGAGTGTCATATATCATTATACTTGTACAGACCCATAGATTGAAAGAGTAGATAAAAAAAAATCCACAAAAAGTACCCTTCACTTAAAGGGCTCAGTCCACAGTTGCGGATTTTTGGTCCCCCTCAAATTCTTTGAAATTAAAATTCCACCAGGTTTGACCCCATGAGAATTTTTGTTGGCTTTTTGTTTATTGATATTTGTGATATCATTCAGTTGACTGGTTGATTTGCTTCAAATCAGTACATGGTATTTTGCCAGTAGGATTGGCCCATGCCTCACTATGCAGATGGAAGTGTGAAAGTGTGGCTGTGAATTGGGGCCATTTTCAGCTTACGAGCACATGGCATACTTTACGGTGTAAAATTGAGCTTGAAAACCGCCTGGACGACACCCTATTTTCTTTGCCAATTTTTGTTGGTCCTTGGACTGGGCACACTGTCGGTGAGTTTCAGGACAATCGATTGTCAAGTTTTTTCTTTGGTGGAGGGGGAATATTACCCATTTTGGACCAATTTTAGAGGATTTTCCTGAAGTTTGAAGCAAGTTCAGTATGGGTTATGGGGACCCTGATTTTCGTCAACAAGGCTTACATCTGTCTCGGCTTTATGTCAAGAGCCTACTCTTTTAGAAAATATATAGTTCTATGGGGGTTCTCTAATAACACGGTTGCTGTTTAGCATAAAATGAACCTGCCTACTGTTTAATTTCAGATGCCATGGCCCTTCTGTAGACTGCACCCTAAATAGTCAACCCATTTAAACTATATAGAAGACTTAGTATTTTATTATCTGCCAAATCTACATAACTTTTGGAATACCAGCTGTTGCATATAATATCGAGAAATCACATCGTATAGGGACCAAGAAACCTGTATAAACTGACAATTTTATTTACTAGATCTACCACATTTAAAACGATGGTATATATTGGGTAAATTGTCCTATCCTAATGAAAATCGCCCGTTTCTTAATTGTCGGATTAGACAGGCTAATCATATGTCGGAGTAGACAGATTTACTGTACTAACTTATATCGTGTATAGGACTAGACAATGCCCAACTGTATATATAGCGACACTGAAAGTCACGAACTACAGCTCATTATTATGCTCCTCCACCAATGTATATACCGGAGTACCCAACAGATTAGCATGACTGGTACCATTTTCTGCTTTACGATCAATTCTCCTCCCCCCCCCATGTGTATTCGTTTGGGGCAGGTCATTTTATCCATGTTTTACTCAACACGTACATGTATATATATATTTTTTGTCTTCCTTTTCTTCGGGCACGTAATCTGATGTTGCCTACATTTTCTGTCAGGCTAATCATATGTCGGGGTAGACAGGTTTACTGTACTAACTTATATCGTGTATAGGATTAGACAATGCCCAACTGTAAATCTATCGACACTGAAAGTCACGAACTACAGCTCTTTATTATGCTCCTCCACCAATGTATATGCCGGAGTATCCAACAGATTAGCATGACTAGTACCATTTTCTGCTTTACGATCAATTCTTCCCCCCCCCCCTCTCCCTCCATGTGTATTCATTTTGGGCAGGTCATTTTATCCATATTTTACTCCACACGTACATGTATATATATTTTTTTATTTTATTTTGTTTTTGTCTTTCTTTTCTTCGGGCACGTAATCTGATGCTGCCTACATTTTCTACGTGTACCTAACTATATATTTTGTTTAAGCAATTCCCGGGCCGCTCAAGGTGGGCCACGCCACACCCCATGAGGGTCGCGCAATCTCTTTTACTCTTACTCTTTTTATTTACTAATTGCATTTGTTTTGTTACCGCATTTGCCGAGTACACACCTTCGAGCTGCATGCTTTTAAAACAGCCAGAACTAATCCAGTCAGTCATAGAATGTGCAATACCTATATATGAACTTGAACTCAGTATAACTATGCCTATCCACTTTACTTGTCAAGAAAAATGTTCATGCAAATTAACTCGAACAATACCCCTGTACCACCGAACTTCAGTTTGCTCACCCGACGGTGACTATGTTTTATTCTCAATGTGCACGCGTATTGCGAAGATCTTTTTACCTGTATTACTGTTGTTAGCTATATATGTATACCAAAGTCGAACTGCAACTCACGGATTGTGTCATACTGCCCGTTTCTATACATGAACATAAATGCCTGACAATAACCCTGTATCCTTGAATCTACTGAGCGAGTTGCCATTCTACAATGACACTGAAGATGAAACCAATAATATTTATCACAACGATGCCTATTTAGCGGATTTTGAGAATATGTGTTTTAACCCCTTACATTTAAATTCCATCGATGATTCGTCTTATACTACTGATGACACTGAAGGAGAAATATTCCACTGGAACGATATCAGTATGCATCAGTCTAATTATTATTTTGAAGACACTTTTAACTCATGTATAGACTCAAGCCATATCTCCGACAGCGAGAGCTTATCCACCCTCCACTTGAACGCAAGAAGCTTAAAAAAACATTTCACGGAAATCACAAGCCTTATTCATGACATAAATTTTAAATTTTCCATAATTGGAATCTCAGAAAGCTGGCTTGATCCCTCTACAGAAGAATTATACAAAATTCCCGGCTATCAACCATTTCCATTATCTAGAGACATTAAAAGAGGAGGTGGACTCGTTCTCTACATCAGGGACACTATCACTACCTGTACTCGTAGAGATGATCTCACAATCAAGGATCAAAATGATGAGTTTGAAAGCCTATTTTTAGAAATAGTAGATAACAATTCATCATATATTGTTGGAATTATTTACCGCCCCCCCTGGGGAAAATGTGAATTACTTCAACTCTAGCATACTTTCCATTTTAAAAACTTTGAAACCTGAGAAGAAAAAATGTATACTCATGGGCGACTTCAACATCGATCTATTCAAAACGGACACTCATGTCCCCTCAAAACAGTTCTATGAAACTATGAAATCCTTTTACTTCTTCCCGAAAATCACCAAACCTACTCGAGTCAAAGGACACTCTGCCACTCTAATAGATCATATCTACACAAACTTCCATGAAAACGATCGACTATCAGGTATCATTCTCTCCGACATCTCTGATCACTTCCCCGTTTTCCATATCACCACTTGCTCACTACACACTCATGAAAAACCACACAACCTGGCTCATCGAAAAATTACCCCTGACCGAAAAATATTATTTGAAGATAAAGTCAAAAATGTAGACTGGCGAAAAATTACTAATCACGACGATTTATCTACTGCTATGGATATATTCCTGCATAACTTCAATCCGATTTACGATGAATGTTTCCCTATCGTATCTAGAGAAGCTATCAAACTAAAAATTCTGAAGCCCTGGATTACACCTTGTATCCTTCTATCAATTCACGAGAAGAACCGGCTATACAGGCTACATCTAGTGAATAAGAACGAAGATAGCACGAATGATATTATCAGCCCAAATCAATTCGGCTTCCGTGCAAATCACTCAACATCTTTAGCTGTCCATCTCTCTATGATAAACTAATATCGGCCAAAGAATCAAAACAATACAGCATGACGACATTTCTGGACCTCTCTAAGGCGTTTGACACCGTGAATCACGATATCCTGCTGCATAAATTGAACTACTACGGCTTCAGAGGTGTCTCAAATAAATGGTTCCAGAGCTACTTATCCTCGCGATTTCAATGTGTGTCATACAACAACGTCCTCTCGGCTTCTCTCCCAAATAACATCGGTGTTCCTCAGGGTTCCATCCTTGGCCCCATTTTGTTTTTGATATATATTAATGACATAAACAAGGCTGCTCCCAACGTAGAGATTACTCTATTTGCGGACGACACAAGTGTCCTTTTAACTGATACTGACCCTACGATTTTAACTAACCGTATGCATGACGAACTCCAAAATATACATGACTGGCTTTCGTGTAACCGACTCTCCCTAAACATTAAAAAAACTAAATATATGTTTGTTGCACCAGGCAGAAACTCCACAGTATTTATACCCAAACTTTTGATATCCGACTACGAAATCGAAAATGTAACAAGCTTTAAATTTCTTGGTGTCTATCTAAATAATAAATTAAACTGGCAAACGCACATTTCTGAACTCTCGTCCAAACTAGCTCATCAACAAAAAGACTCTGATCACGCTTTATTATTCCTTGTTCTATTCGTATTTATCATATTGTAACATTATCTGGGGGAACACTTTTCCAACCCACCTGAAGCCACTCGTCATGCTCCAAAAACGACTTATACGCATTGTATCTCAAACTGGAAAATATACACACACTGACCCATTATTTATTGAATTGAATATACTTCCATTTCCTAAAGTAAATAATTACATAATGTCTGTATTTACCCACAAATATTTCCACCAGCCTTACCTTTTACCCCTCAACTTCCGAAACTACTTCACAAAACTATCCGAGGTTCACTTCTACCAAACCCGACAAGTAGGCACCAACCTCTACAGAATCGCCTATCATTCTAACTTGTCATATTACTCAACAAAAACGAAAGGTCCACGAATATGGAACTCACTTCCCCACGACATTAAGTCCTGTCTATCAATGTCTGTTTTCAAACTCCGGTTGAAGTCGCACCTTGCTGTAAATTAATGCTAAACATAATATATCAATCCATACTTTACTACATATAGCTCAAACCTCCACCTTCGCACCCAAAAATAACTAATGATGTTAACATATCAGTACACTTATTAATTGATTGACTGCACGGTATATGTATTTCTACGGTTCTGTCATATAAAACTCTGGATGCAAGTGAAATCTTTTCTGACAGTTACTATCGGCAAATGCCAGGTACAAAGCAGAAACAGCTGTTAGTCAAGGATTATTTATACTATTATTATATTTAGTATGTGTGTTCTCTGAGATGATTATTCACCCCTTTTGTATATATCACGCTTTTTGCTCTTTCACCAACTTGTACAAACTACTTCGGGATAGAACAAGCCCCCTGGGGTTTTATTCCCGCCAAATGTATAGCCAGCACTTTTATATTTGTTTATGCTACTGTTAATCTTTACCCATTTGGTGAATAAACATTCAATTCAATTCAATTCAAAAAAAAGAAAGAAATATTTTCTTCTTCTAGATATAATTATTTCTAACGCGAACCGAGCACAATACTGCCAAATGCATGGGTTGAGAGTTTGGCGAGGCAATACTAACCTCAAACTCGGTTTTCAAACCACCGGATTGCTTTTTGCTTCGTGTGTAGGACTCCAGCTCATCTGCAGCCACGGCGGTAAGCTCAGCTTCAAAACTAACGACGTTGTAATATTCACCGTTCCCTCTCGGAGTTGAATTTCTCGAAACTGCTTCGTTTTCTTGGCGACCAGCTGTAGAGATAAGAAAATGTGAGTTGTTGTATAAGGTAACAGTAGTTAGAATGTACTTATATAAGTTTAAGAAATGGCAATCATAAGTTACAAATATGATTTAAAACTGGTATTTCTAAATAAGATGCCTATATATAGACACAGGTGTGTAATATGAGCAGCAAAATTGATTTGAGGTACAAATTAATTATAGTATTCAAGTTGAAATTTGAGAAACAAGAGACAATTCGGCTTTCACCGCCTGAAATTTTTCTCGTACAATTTTATTCTTTCCTAAAGAAAAGTGAAGGTTCAATGAAATTCCTTGTTTCCTTCCATTAGTAGACTTAGAACAATAACTCCTAAGGGAATTGATATTCAAGTTCGAAGTTTGAAGTGAAACTCAAATCTATGGAATTCGAGAGGTAACATCTTGAAAGAAGACCCGAAAAAGTGGGGCTCCATGTTAACAAATTGTCTATATGGCTGTAAAGGCTTTCAAAACATAATGTCATAACTCAGGAGAAATAAAGCCACATATCATGAAAACAATATCCAATAGTGTTTATTGGAGAAAGATAATTTCTACAATGAGGTTTTGTGACATAGATTGAAATCGTTACATATTCGCTATATTCACAGGTTCTAGGAAATTTCCATCGGGCGAGATATGCATGCGCCATATACAGTTACAAGCGTCTAGTCCGTCATTCATAATCCAGCCGTCGTCCATTAGAGAATATCCGCGTCCATAATCCAAAGACCTATTCAATTTTCCACATAACAGTATTATCACCAAATGACCTTCTAGGATCAGGTGGTCGATGGCTGGTACAGAATATCGGATCAGATCGATATAATGATTGAGCAGATACTTCTATCGAGGCAATTACCACATCGCCCTCTCTGGTAGAAACCGATTTGACGTCGACAACTCCATGTGGTCCGCCATCACTGAAATTGATGACAGCTGCTTTCCTTTTGTTTAGAAAACTAGTTTCAATTTATTGAGCTTTTCATTGATGATGGTCATATCTACCAAATCGTTGGTACCACGACTGTATGTACCAATTGATAACGTATGTTTTTCTTTATGCGAAGTAGATGATTGTCTTACACGAACTGCCGTCCACCAAAAAACAATGCACATTGTCCGTTACGGTCCTTGTTGAGAACACGAGCTTTCAACATACTATGCGGACAATCCAGGACCAAATCTCATTTGCTTACCTTGAAAATGTACATATTCGTTCTCCTTATTGCTTTCGTTCGCAGCCCTACGTCGTCTTCGTCTAATGGATGAAAATTGTTATTGAATTACACTTATGAATAATTCATTAGTTTTCGTTAATTGAAAGCAATATTGTAGTGATACAATTGTGTTACCGAGTGGCATTATACCTTTCTAGCTAAAGTAAACCTAGTAAATTTTGGGGTTTTTTTTGGTGTTTTGTGATCCATTTTATGTTTTTCTTGAATAGCTGCGCCTAAAAATAATTAAATTTAAAGAAATCGAAATCTAAAAGCCAAAACAATCCGTTAAGTATATACTCTAACGTTTTGCCCTCCATTCTGAGGAGCGGAGCGGGGCATCCGCGAGCTTCTCGTCATTTATGAATAACTTGGAGCGTGCGAGTTACTATCGAACTTGACTGTCTTGTTTCCTACCTCCCAAATAGCCCGGGAGTTGGACAAGGAAACTGGTTTTACAGGGCGTGTGCCTACTAAATGCATTTTTCCAGACGATTTTTATTTGCTTTTGTACTGGGAGTTGCACCCACAATAAGAATTGATATTATGTGTTATAAATCGAAAATTAAGATTTAATCAACTACTCAGACCTGACAAAATAAATAAATAGCGTAAGAATAAAACTGGGAAAAACAATAGGGGTGACATGCAGTGGCCACTCCGTATGCTGAAGGTTGGTTATAAGGTACCGGTACGTGTACTCACACGAGGAAAATTACGACGATCACGACAATTGCTAGGACAACCACACCAGCAACCGCTCCCCCAATAGCGCCTCCTGGTATAGGAGCTTCCTCCGGAGGCGCTGTTACTGGAAGACATGAAAAGTGACTGTGTATCGTAAATAGATATTTTTTCTCGATAACGAAATGAAATACTTTCGCTTACACCTGTTCTCAGTGGTACATGTATGATCGATGCCATATATTTCGCAAAGAAGCAACATGTGGTCATCTGGTTTCATTCTGCATATTCTGTAACTTTGCATCCCCTATATATATTCAACCTTATTATAATATATGAGATTAGAAAGGAATTTCATGGAAATGATTTAATCGGTGGAAACTGCACTTATTTGCCAAGAAGATAAAATATCGTTCTGATTAGCGACACCACAGAACAAAGGAAAGTTTGGGAAACTGTGTTTAATATATATTACTACAGCGATTTCATGGCGAAGCCAAACTGTTCAGTGCATGACGTCTCTCTGGAACACCGATATATCTATTTGTTTGAATATTTTTTTTTTTCTTGTTTATTTATTAGTTTTTTCCGTTCCCTCACTTTATCTGTCTGAGTTTACCATTACTTATGCTACTACATAAAATGAATGTTGTATCTTTTGCTGTATCCGGGTGACGCGCTAATAAGTTCGTCTTCACATGCTCCTGTTAATGAGAAGTGCAAATGAATACAACTTCATCAAAATGTCTGAGTAGGCAACGTGGCTAACCAAGTTCATAAAGCATAATTTCCAAATTACAAGCGTCTGGTCCGTCATTCACAATTCAGCCGTCGCCCATTAGAGAATATCCACGTCCATAATCCAAAGACCTCTTCCATATTCCATATAACAGTATCAGCACCAAATTCAAAGACAATCATAGTATACATAAACATAGGCTTGTTTCCTGGAAGAGAGAAGCGGTCAACAGTTTTCAATGATGCCGGCAAGACATCATGATGTTCCAAAAATATCAAATCCGTATTGCTGATCAGTATTCTTAGTCCATAGTATCACCGTTAAACTTCGTTGGGGCATAATCTTCTTGAAACTTGGAAGATACTTTATCTCATTTAAAAAATCGATCAATGCGAACAGATAAACAATATCAATATGTCTAGCAGTTAACTTACCCGGCAGACACATCACGCCAACGAAACCGTCAAGACATCCAGCCGAACAAAATCCATTATATCTGTCGCATGCTGTCGGTCCAAGCTTACAGTTAACACTGCACTGGTTGTTGCAATCCTTACCCCACTTTCCATTACTGCATTCTTAAAATGGAGATAATACATAACAATTTAATAATATCTCTTTTACCCCCAATATACACTTCTGATAGGAATACTTTCACCATTGGCATTACTAGTGCTAACACGCCATTTGTTTATTTATTCTATAATATATTATATTTCTTTATTGTTTTCATATGATCAGTCACAATCGTCTAACTCTGAATTCAAATTCTGAAGGCGACAAATCTTAACTCTCTCTCTCTCCCCCGAATTTAAAGAAAACTAAATAGACAAACCAGACATAAATTGGCCACCAAATTTACCTCCTCTATTAATCTCTGAAACAGACATTACGGTCGTTAGGAAATTTACATGTTGAATCGATCAAGTCATGTTTATTTATAGTTTGAACTGGACAGCTCACACTGACTGTTGTAAACAAGTATCGAGAATCACATCAAAGTCGCATAAAAACACTTATACTACTCAATGTGTTTTCCATATCTGTCATATGGTAATATCGTTAGAGAAACATATATTCAGCCCACTTGAATCCTTTAATTATACTCCATAAAACGTGTGATTTTATAATTCTTCCAATAAACATACCATAATTTACAATTTTACCATCATTCTGGTTGTAAATTTGGAGGTCCTTTGTTAGGGCTTCTGGGTCAAAACTAATCATCCTTGAAACAAAAGGTTTATTTTGGGGCAAATCGAAAACCAGATGAGACCTCCCTTTTGGTAGTTCTTGGATAGTTGGTGCGAAAATTTTGGGCATAGTTTTTGGTGGAGGGGTTTATTCGAATAACTTTTCAAAAGTTTGTCAAATTCTTAAATATATGGACATCCAACGGTCCTTCTTTTTCGGTAAAAGGGTTGTTCTAAAAATTTAAGCTGTTAGTATGTTTATTTATGTCTTAAGACTATAGTCCAGTCGGCCATAGTGGCTGTCCGAGAAATGGCAAAGTCAGAAGATCAATTCTCCATTTGAGTCTGAAATGCTACAACAAAACTTGACAATAT
The DNA here is from genome assembly GCA_036873755.1 of Hanleya hanleyi. Lineage (NCBI taxonomy): Eukaryota > Metazoa > Mollusca > Polyplacophora > Lepidopleurida > Hanleyidae > Hanleya > Hanleya hanleyi. The sequence goes on from JAVTVY010007973.1 coordinate 40,166, forward strand.
TTATTGCCCATGTCAAGGAAGAATGAAATGACAAGCAATTTATTACCTTAATTCCATGAAACCACATTCAGCATTCAAACTGTGATTGAAAATCAAAAATGTTCAGTGTAAACTAACCAGATGTTTGTAAATGTTCCCTATATGCAGCGCACCTCAGTATATGTAAATTCTGATAAGGTAAAATAACCTTGGGTACAACACAACCTGCATGTGTGTCAAGACAGACAGCTGCTAGCATAGCTTGATTCAATGCATTTTGCTGAGAAGCGACAGGAACTTGATAATGTGATGTCTAGCACTGTAATATCACTTGTCTTTATTGCATCATGTAAGCGTCCTGGCTGTGTCTTGTGCGCTGTCCTCAGTGTTTGATAGGGTGGATGGAGGGTGTCTGGTTTCATGCTGTTTCAAAGGTTTCTTCTTTGAAGTAGCAGGAACACAACTGGGCTGGGTGGTGCTTAGTTGGTTCGTCGTGATATAGCTGAAATATTGTTGAAATCGACGTTAAATTCTATTCACTCACTCACTGCTAGCATACACATGTACATGTGTAGTGCAGATGTGAGACTGGTCAATTTATGGCAGAGCAACAGGTTACTGGTCATCCAGTTTCATGTAGCTGTAAATGGAGGATGCCCATCCAGTGAATGTTGGTGGACAAGCTGGAAGAACTCCAGGGCATGTTCTATTCAATTCCATACAATGACTCGAGTACCTGCTTTTACCTGGCATAGCATGTACATGTATGATCTGGAGCAGGCTGGTTGTGGATCAATGTTCGAATCTAAGGCCCTTGGAGATTAAATAGGAAGAACATTTAATTCACATAATAAAAAAATAAAACATATATCCTGGCTAATTTCTATTATACATGATATATGAGGAACAATAAATGCATATCTGATTAATTACAGATTGTTCGTTTCTATTCTAGTGATGTAAGTAATTCCAAGTTACTCTGCAAAGGCCTTTGGTTTTGGTCGTGCAGATAGCATGCCACCTTTCATCAGGGGAACGTCTATAAATTTCTTGAGAGTTATAAGGCCCCTTTCTGGTTTTTCATCACTCTTCAAATGCAGGGTGAGATGTTACATTTTTATCTTCAGAATTTGTTCACACTAATGTAATTCTTCGACATGGGCATGAACAATGAATGGGATATGCTCTAGTATTTGCTACTTACATGGGGTAACCTACCTGGGACTAATTTGGTGCTAATACTGTTATATGGAATATGGAATAGGTCTTTGGATTATGGACGCGGATATTCTTTAATGAACGACGGCTGGATTATGAATGACGGACTAGACGCTTGTAATTTGCCATTTGTAAACCGACAAAAGTGACATTATATGGCCTACTATACTATGGCCGTAAGTGTTTTGGGCCTTCTTAAAAATAAATTGAAGACCATTAGAAATGAAATGTTCAGTTATTTATGGAAAACAAGCATTTTTGAACCACTTGCCCTGGTTTACGTTCACAATAATTATGGAAATGGTGGATTATCTAGCGTTAATTAGAAATCCAGTCTAGAGGCAATCTGTCTATACCACCAATGGCAATTTATAAATAAACAGGATGCAAAGTGGACATATTTCGTACTGGATACGTGTTTATGTACGTGTACTAAAACCAGAGTTTTCTCTATTTTTTTGATAATTTACTTCCGCATTCAGAATATATATTTTTTTCCTTTTAGGAGCCTCATACACTTTCCTAAGTAAAAGTTTCATTGGTTCTAGCCGCGCTCAGTAAAAATGTTTTATTTGTTATTTTTGTAAGACTTTATTAAGTCCTCTGGTTTCGTTAATATTCTCCCGGCTATTGACTTTCCAATAGTGTGGAATAATATTTGAGCGCATGTATTAACCCCAGTTCACGCGGTGTGGCTGGGAAACTCGGTCACTCTTCCCGCAAACCCCGTTCTTTACAGCCGCCATTTTATCAAATATTTTGCAATTAAACTAAACCGCCGGCCACCTGCTGGAATTTTGTCAGAATGGTTGCCCATGGTGAAATTTGATAATCGGCTGAATTATTGACTTCTGTTGTGCCAGCTTGAGTCTTGACAATTCGGCCATCCGTTCCGGAATTCGTCCTAAATTCCACAAATCCTTCCAGTTTCCTCTCGCTTTGTTGCTAAACTATGAAGCCCGTCTAGTCATCTGGCTTGTCCGAAACGAGACAATAGGATGTTACATAGGGAAAACTTTCTTGTGTGATGGTAAACAAGTCGATATGTTTTTCGATCCAAAACTTGTCAAATGAAATTTTTCTTGCAGTATACATATTGAAATAAAAGCCTCGACAAAAATGTATTGATGGTCGATCAAAATATGCTTCCTGGCCTACTTAATTTTTGCATTTATGGGAAGATTTTCAATTGTAGCAAACCCAATTCAAAACCATTCTTGGTTCTTTCACAAAATCAGTCTTTATAATAGGTTGTGTGGAAATATAATTTGGTTTGAGGTGTCACATGTTTTGTTCCATAGAAAATCCTCCCTATAAATGTATCAAAGCACATTTGATTAATCATAAATCCATTTTTATACAAGATCGCAATTTCTTCGATGTTACTATTTCAGTTTGTATACTGCGAGAAAATAATCATTTGACAAGTTTTGGATAAAAAAATCGGCTTAACTAATGTCACACACAAGGAAGGTTTTCATTTGTAAACATCAGATTCCTTTGAAACAAACCAATCAACTCCGCTACTTTAATTGTACGCCTATCAGCTTGTTGGCGTATTCGCATTTTAGCAGATTTCGAACGCTTTCTTCTGAATGTTGTGCAAAATTTTTTGTTCCTCTCCAGCGTTTGTAAAGTTATCGATGACCGAGAAGAGGTTTTATTTGATTAAGTTTTTTTTCTTTGAATCAACGTTTTTCCCTCTATTTTATCTAAATATTATAATGTTATATTCGAATATGTACTCATTAAATTTAAACTTTGTTCATCACAAGGCAAATATTTAACTACTTTGTTTCTTTCTTGTGCAACCTTTCGAGACAATTTTTGTAACCACATGTTACATTTATGGCTACCTTTTTCTTCCTTATGGTAATTTTCTAGGCAACTTTGTTCAACATAGGTTATTGATACATTGTTTATTTCATTTGCTAATTTTTGCAACAAAATTTGTTCTTTTAACTTTCCTGACCACTTCATGGCTTTCCTTCACTTAATGTTCTGGCATCTGCCAGGCACTCTTCGTCACAATGTGCGTAGTGTGTTGTCTTAAATTTCCCTAAGGCTTATTTTAAATATAATTTCCTCGTCCTTAAATGTACTACGCAGACGGGACACTATGAATAGTTTCCCAGTTGTGCCGATTCTTCTATCTAGATCACCTTCCATCCGATGACCTGATCGGGCTATTACATCATTGCTCTTGGATATTTGTATCTAATACCGATCAAGCCGGTGCTAGGGGCTGTGTTGTCATGTTATTCAAGATGCCCACATGAACAGCTACAAAGAAAGCGTGGTTGAGATACAAAGCGTCATAGACTCTCGTGCCAGGGGATTGAGGTTCCAATATTACAGCTACAGTGTATTGTTAAGTTCGGCGCGAAGCGCGTGTCCTTATTGCAATCGCTCTGGCTAAATCCAGAGATTTCACTTACTCCTGCCCGATGTTTTCTAATTTCCTAGAGGACGACACTGAATTCAAGATTGAAAGAGAATGTTTGAATGTTTTACACGAGGTAAAAATTTAGAGACAGTTATCGGCACTTCAAGCCAAACGTGTACACAATTGCCTCCGAAATTTTGTATATTTGTGGTGGACATCTTCAACACATTCGGAACTTCCCGAACTGTGCGCAATGGACTAACGTGATGCACACAGAATTGTCAATTGGTTCATCGGATCGGTGAGTGAGTGAATGAGTGAGTGAGTGAGTGAGTGAATAGAATTTAACGTCGCTTTCAACAATATTTCAGCTATATCACGACGAACTAAATAAGCACCACCCAGCTCAGTTGTGTTCTTGCTCCTTCAAAG
>JAVTVY010007974.1:0-45319 GCA_036873755.1 Hanleya hanleyi
CAGCATGTCGATTGACGGTTGTCAATTGTATCAGGAGCATTTTTGCTCGGAAAACCTCACCACCAGGACATTTTTCTATCAAAACTGATGATAAACAATTTGGCCTTTTAGTGGGCCTTACACAGTATTTTGGTGAATGTTGAGAAGCATTGCATGTGCAGGGAAATAAGTTTCTGGACTTGTGTTAAACACTGAGAGTGCAAGCATAAAGCCCGGCGCACACAAGAGATATCAGCTGAGCTAGCGGCCTCAATTGCCTGTCAGCTCCGGGGCTAGCTCTTGTGTGGTTTCAGCGCACATGGTGAGCAAAAGTTTCACGAAATTGATTTCAGTGCCCGCATAATGTCTTCTTCAAGTCCATTTTGAAGAGTCGTGCGCATGAATCGAGTGAAAATAACATGCGATTCATTGGCCGGTGCAGTAAAACTGCTGAGCTGTTGGCCTGCGTTCGCCGCACACGCTGAGGATTTGGCTTCGCGAGGCGAAATTATCAAACAAGTCTGATATTTTTTCCCCGGCCTCCAGAGGCCAAAAACTGCCCACACACGAGAGCTAGCCCCTGAGCTGACCGGCAATTGACTCGGAGGCCGTCAGCTCATCTGATACATGTAGCTCTCGTGTCCCCCGGGCTTCCCAAAAATTGAAGTGAAAAGCATACTGGTATCATTATGAGCTAAATGGGAGTATTTTTCATACAGTTTTAACACTCAATTGATAAAAAAATATATCTTATTGTTTTAAAATTGATTATTTGAAAAATAAAAACTGTGATACAAATATTCGGAATCTTTCCAATAAGAACAGAAGGAGAAGGCGAATGAAGCAGGATTTTCTTTTGTCCTTTACCGCCTAGGGCACTGTGCTGCTGGTATGTCGAGTCATCGATGAAATCACCATCATCTGACTCAAATGATGAATATTTATTCAAAATATTTATTTAGTTACATGTATTTTATAATATAGAGCCTGTAAAGACCTTAAATGACCTAAGAAAGAAATGTATGGTACTGTGAAATTTAAATAAAACATTGAATTGATGGGCCATGAATATGGGAAGCGGCCCTCAAACATGTAAAACTATAACTTCAATCAATCAATTCAATGAATCAACCGGATGCAGTAGTCTTCGTAAGTTATTACATGTATGTGTACTTTATTATCTAATATTTCTTAATTATTCTTTAAGTTATGCATAATTTCAGGAAGACATTCAGCTGTCTTGTTAAATCAGTAAAAATTAATGTCATAGAATTGCGCCAATAAGATTTATAGGTTATGGTACGAAACGGACTGGGTATGAAAAGGACTGGGTATGAAATGGTTAGGGTCAAATCGGTTTGGGTACCAAATGACGTGACGAAATCAAGAAAATCTTATCTGTACACAGGTTTATCATGGCATGCATGTGTGCATCCTTCTTGGATGTAGGTTCACTAACTTTCAATGTACATTTTCCAGATGTGTTATCGATGAGTTCACATACGACTGGCAAAGCATGATGTAGTCCATTGAATCATAAATTGGATCTTTTATGCTAGGTACCGGTACACTGAAAAACGAATATTGCTTTGAAAATTTTTTTAACTTTTAATTAGTCTAAACCTCAACGTGTGCTGATTACCAAAGTAAGGATAAGTACCGTAATCATTCTTTAGAAATTAAATCAGGTTATTATCACCAACACAGAATTCCAGGAGAAATGTGTACTTTTGCCAGTAATGTGTGAGCTCTGTTGGTGATGAATTTGATTTTGTAATGTGTTGCTCAAATAATATTCAAAAAGCATCCTGCTCGCTCAATATTGTCTAAATTTCTTTGATGTGAGTCGTATAATTTCATCAGATTGTTCCCTGAATAGTTGTATGTACAAGTTCAATCTAATTAAAATTAAATCCTAACTGCTTCCCCATTTGGATATGTCGCTTGCAGGATCTAACTGGCTTGCAGTAACGCCCGTGTTGACCAATCCCGAGAGGTTTTCATAGTGCTTTGAAGGGAACGTACGGTAATGACAATTCTGGTTGGCTCAGCCGAACCACACGCCAAGCTGTGATGGAATCTTCTGATGTTGCTGCCCTCCCGCCAGGTTGGCGCCATAATGCAGGGTAGAATTATGGACTCGCCCTTGGCGTAACCTTGAGTTAACGCAGAGTCCATGAACCTATCCCCCCTGCCCGACTCACGTAAAGTAGTTAAAATGCGGTCGTGATGTCATAAGACTAATAAATATTCATGAGCTGGGTGCTACGAACACAAAATTCACTTGAAATCAGTAAAATCCTACATAGCGACATATTACGATTGGGCAGCATTGATAGGATATTAATTTATTAATATTGGTACAATTTTCAAAAAAGACTTCAATATAACATGCAACAGTCATTCCCGTGTGTATTCGGTGAATTTTAATCTGCATAATGTCTTTCAATTTGTATGGTAGTTGTATTTGTTTATGTCTTGTTATGCGGCCTTAACCAATGTAAATTGTGTTCATGCCGAATAAAGTATTTGAATTTGTTTCCCCCTGGCATTGTTGGCTCTTGTGAAAAAAACGCATGTGCATGAACCTGCCCTTCCAGGGGTCGAAATGTTCAAAATAATTTACCTGTCACATGAGACAGGTGAACAAAATATTTACCGGTCACCTTTAAGATTTACCTGAACATGTGATTGTTGAAATTGTCAGCTACTGTATGTAATTCAAGTTTAATGACAAAGCTGCATGTTGCAAGCTTCCAATAAATGAACAACACCTTGTCTCCATGCACTAACTGAATGAATTTTGTCAGAGAAACACCAAAAAAAAAAAAAAAAAAAATATTGGGCACCTGTCACTGGAGACAGGTACTTTATTTTACTACCTGTCTCTTTCAAAAGTTACCTGTCCCTGACAGGTAGACAGGTGTAAATTTCGACCCCTGCCTTCATTCTCGTGCTTGGCATGAATATGCGGTAATATGCCACACTGGGATTATATATTTCAATTTCAATGTATTGTACCGAATAAATATACATGTGAACATGTATTATTAGCCCTGATGGGACAAGGTACATCAACAAATGAATAAATATAACATTCTAACATGCTCCACGTTATAGCCGTGCGCTGATTGGTCCAGACCTCAAAACATACTGAGATTATCACACGATAATCTTCATTTGTTTGTCGTGATCGGTCACATTCACGTGCCGAACTGATGACGTCTCATTCTTGTGATGCAGTGCTACAAAGCTGAGCGACGATTGGTTCATTCACTGCGCACTGGGCGGAGTTCACACAGCTGCAGCTCGTGAACGGACAGCACGCGCGAGCATGGCCTGCAAACCATGCAGTCACGAAATTCTCGCATAAGAACGGCACAAGTTTGCAGAAAATTAGCCATTCCGCTTATGAAATGAGGAAATATTTATCATTGTGCATGTTAGAATGGAGTTAATGACCTTCTCAGTGAATATTATCGTGTAATAATTTTTCGATGTTTAGTTTCAGACCTCATCAAAAAAGGGTTTTTTGATTGATGGTCTGAAACTAAACATCGAAAAATTATTACACGATAATACTCACTAAGGCGGTCATTAACTCCTAAACAACTTATGAATATATGATCATGTGGCTTATTGCATATCGATTGACCAAAAGTGACACATATTTGTGTGTTCATGTACATGTGACATTTAGGAAACAGCTATGGTAGGGTTCAAAATCTAAATTGAAACTAATAGCACTACACATCCAGTGACTGACTTCAGCCATATACACTTTGCAGCATTTTTCAAAATACCCAACAAAAATCTGTTGTCTGGCAAATTATTAAATTTAAACTCTTATGCCCATCAAAACGACAAAATGAACCAATTCACCCTTGCCGACCGGTGGATTTGGATGGAAAGCTAGAAATACATACCTGCCCTTACTCTTCTCGTTATATCGTCGACTGGCAGTTGTTGTTTTTGCACATCAACATCTTGTTAGGAAGGAGAATCAATCGCTGCTGTGGTCAACTTGTTGTTGTTGTTGCAGGCGGAGCTCCGGAAGCTGGTTTATCGGAGACGAAATTTCATCGTACTTGTTGTCATTTCTCTCTAAGTTGGCCAATGAAACAGTTAATCTTTGTCTTGCGATAGTAAGATCCCCACTATCTGAAAACAACCTTAGTACCTGACGCAGGTTTCCCCGTATTCTATCGAGAGTAGGCTGAACTTGGTCGATCAACATCTTTCCTTCCCTTTGTTTGAAACCCCATTTGCATGGTATTCTGGGATACCATCCAGGGAACAGTCTTTTCTCTGTTAGCCCAAGATCGAGAGTCCGCCATATTTAATGATATCAGCAAATGATTTGCTGATATCAGCAAATGCGTTTATTTGCTGATATCATCAAATCATTTGCTGATATCATCAAATGATTTGGTGATATCAGCAAATGATTTGGTGATATCAGCAAATCATTTGCTGATATCACCAAATGGACGCATTTGCTGATATCAGCAAATCATTTGCTGATATCAGCAAATGATTTGGTGATATCAGCAAATGATTTGCTGATATCAGCAACTCATTTGATGATATCAGCAAATATTTGCTGATATCAGCAAATACTGAATAAAAAGCAAAACGGCTTGCCATACGCGCGCCTGTTGTTCTGACAGCACGCGTAAGAATTTAGCTATTTTCCAAGCAACTGGGTACCTTACTTCGTGGTTGAGACCTGGATCATGGCTTATATTGAGGTGAGGCTTGGGGTACCGTTTTTCGTGGTTGGAATCTGGCGTATCGCATACAGTGAGGTGAGACCTGTGGTACCGTCATTTGTGGTTGGGACCTGGATCATCGCTTACAGTGATTTGAGGTCTGGGGTACCATACTTCGTGGTTGAGACCTGGAGCATCGTTTATATTGATGCAAGATACCTGAGATACCGTACTTCTTGATGGAGACCTGGAACATTGCCTAAAGTGAAGCACCGTCAAAAGTGAGGTATGGCATGAACAGGGCGAAACCACCAAGCGCCTCCATTTTCTCAAGTGTATCGCATGCCGATTCAAAATACGAACTTACCATGCAAGGTTTATGGCGTTACGTTTCGTAACTTTTGTCCAATTCCGATTATTCCTGGGCTAGGGGCCATATGAACCCATGTATGTCAACGACGTTACAACGAAAATCAAATGGATTAACAATAGTAATCAGCGATACGGATTTGATATCTTTGGAACATCATGATGTCTTGATCGCATTGACCGCATAGGAAACGAGAATGTTTAGGTATCCTAAGATATTTTTTTTAATTTGGTGCTAATGCTGTTGTATAGCATACAATGTAGGTCTCTGAATTATGAACGACAGCTGAATGTTGAAGGACGGACTAGATTTTTGTATATGGAGTACCGTATTCTTTTAGGTAAGGCCTGGGGGCAAAGTATATGGCGGATTAAGGCCTGAATGCCCGGAGAAGATGTTGTTCACAATAATTGCTGCATTCTCTGCATATCATTGTGCCAAACTTTCAATTCCCGATACAGCACGATAAAGTAATAATCGTCTTCATGCGAAGAGAACAGTAACATAATCAACCTGACGTAATTTCAAGCCTTCAGTATCTAATCATGACGGAATTTACGAGAATATTTGTGTTGAAATTAATCTGTAAGTGAGGATGACTAATCTATGTGTATATCAATTAACAAGTTTGTTGGTTTGCTCGACTATATGGTGGAGTCCATTGTGTCAAGATTTTAATAAGCGCATAGTTAGCATACGATTATATAATAATATAATCAGTGATAATGGTTACTGTTATATGGAGATCGATATACCCGTATTGGTAGAGATATGGATAATAGGACACGTATTCTCACCTGGCCTTTAATTAGTACATAATTATACGGTATATTCTCCACCAGAGACAGTGCTAACCAGTCTCAATGAATGTCCGATTTCACACTCAACAATCAAAATGCTTTGTCTAGATAAGCGGACATACAAACACTAAGCAGCCTTCAGTAGTGGTTTCACTCAGTCCGAAATAGATACACTTTCAGTTACAGACGTCATGCATTATAAAACGCTGGAGATGTGCTGGCAAAGATCCTCCCCGTTGTCATCGATTTAAATATCACAGAAATATCACAGAGCTGTTGACCATGCTGGCGAAATTTCTTCAAACTGGTACATGGCGGCCATTAAATGCCAGTGCGTTTTTCGTTACAATCAAGAATGAGACCGCATCCTATAGCTCTCTGGGCTTCCACAATTCGAGTACTGATTCTGAAAACGTGAGAGTTACTGACTGGGACGATACGCTGATGATTAAAACATGTCTGTTTATCTCCGTCATGGTTTTACTAATGGTGTGGTCATGCAGAATGCTGCTGAAAATATTCTCCAGATCCCAGGATATTGGACCACGTGAAGATCAGATTTTCGATGATTTCATGCCGATCCGATTGATGCAAGATATCTGAATTAGTTAATTAATGCCAGCATTTGGAATAATTTTCAGTAATGTCCATTCCTTCAGTATACGTAAAGATGATGGGACCTAAATTTGATTACCAATCTAACTGATGTGCCACCCTTCAACGGAGACTCGAGATTCACTATCATGACCGATTTCACGTTCATCTAGTAACCTGTGTGGATAATTTGAACTCTCCAATGCAGCGAAAGCGAATGTTTTCAACAAGGCCTTTTTCTAGACCATTGATAACCGGTTATGGATTATTTGGACTGGCTAAAAGAGAAAACGCAAGGCTGTTTTTGATCGGTAACCGGCTATGTATAATTTGGACTGTTGCCGACGTGGAGAATGCAACAGTTTTTGCAGCTTGATCCTTTCTTATACATATGGTAACTGGTTGTGAATACTGTGGATTTACCAGTGTCGACAATGTGACAGTTTTGTCAACAGGGCCTTTTTCCCGATCAAAGAACTGGTGTTATGTTGAGACGAGAGATTTAGCCAGTAGGGCATTTTCAGCTTTCACGGCATCCGATAATGCACTGCACAGTGGTAGGAATTTGTGACTAGATAACTCGAAAAAGATATCTATTGTACAATAAAAGGAGAATTCCAAGAACTTTGGACTTGTCAGCATGGTAGACTGCATGTACCATGGTCAATGTGATTAGTTGTATATGGCAATATCCGCGTTCAAGGCGACATTTCTACTGTAACACCAGCTGGTGTCATAACGTAAAGCGTCATGTCTTTTGTTAACGTGAAATGATGATGTAAATTCGATTGTTGCACAACGTCACCGTACGACGTTGTACTGAGAATGTATCAAAATGTTCCACTCCAAAGCGATGCATTATCGACAGCCGTGCAGGACAGAATAGTTTAAATGAAAAGTTGGAATTTTGTTTTAGCTGTTTCGACCTGGCCATCTCTAGCAGCAGTGTGCAAATGAGATTCACGAATTAATGTCATTACCTTTATTTCAAATGATAAATTGTCTGTGATCCTGAATCATCTTGGTGAACTCATTCCAACAGTGAACTCATTCCATAGTTGGTCGCGCGTTTTGCGTTTGCACCAGCTTCAAGCATTTCATATATGGTCTCGTGCTTCTCATACATTGCGGCAATATTCAGCGGGGTCCAGCCTGTCTGACTTTTGGCAGTTACATTGCGATCAATTCTGCGAGCAAGCAGTGTAGCAACTACTAATGACACAAAATTGGCAGTTATCAGATCGCCAGCTAATGTTATAATTGCGTCATAAGCAGGCGACTTTGCATGCAGTCAACCGTTATTGCCGCAATTGCCACATTAGTAGTCGAAGACCAATGACGCAATTACGACAATTGTGTCATTAGTTCAATTTCAATTTCTCATTGTCGTACTTGCGACATTAACGGTTAACAGTGTACATCTCAACCGCTAATGTCACAACAAAGGGTTTTTGTTACCTAGTCAGGGGACCAGTAATTATCTCCGTGAATATCTGTCCATATCTCCGTTTCCATGCGAAGTTTGGGTCTTGTCGGAAGTTCACAAGATATAGACTAATGACCTTGAACTTTTATGACCCCGTCACCTGTGCTTTGACCTATTTCCTCGACTTTGACCTCGACCTTTTTTTTGACCTAGTTCGTTCATTTAATGAATTAATGTGTAATATGCATATTTCCGTTACTATGCCGAGACTTTTTATATTTCGCTACGCACTAGTCCTGGCATCCCTCTATTAGGCGATATCGCTGATAGTTACGCTGAACCGACAATTGACACACCGATCTGAGAAATGTTTCTAGAAATGTTCGACACTCGATGTCGAGGTCTTGTTCGAGGTCAAGGTCAATTCTGATCTTGGATTCGGGATCAGTGGCACCGATAATACTTTAGAACAAAGTTTAGATTAAATACTCGAAACTTTTGTTCCGATGCATAATTTCACCTCAAACTTCGTCTTAAATTCACATAGGTCATACTTTGATAGTGGATATATAAACAACTGTAGTCATAAATCAAGTGTAATATATTTTTCCTCAAATTCTGGTCCTCAGTTTTGACAATAAGCGTCAACATGCTCGCTACCACTTTTTTGAGTGACGGAGTGGCCTGCTAATTCTCACAACGCAGCTGTGACATTAGCTGGCGACTTGACAACCGTTGAAGGCACAATTGTGTCATTAGTAGTAGCTACAAAGCAGTAACTGAATAATATTGGAATTGCTTCCCATGGTCACAGTATTCATTGCAATACACTATGTTTCGTTCCCAGATCAGTCTGTCTAAATCATATACAAGCCACCAAAAAGGCACAGTAAAACACCGAATACCGCCAGACTTCGCTGTACAGAGAGAGATTGCCATGTGTGAGGTTTTCATTGGATACGTAGTGTTTCCACGCTAATAGAGCAAGTATTTTCCTATAAAAACAACCCTTAGGTGAAAGACACTTTAAAAGTCAATCACAATGATACCAATAAGATATTCATTGTGCCATGCGGACACTATCGCCAGCAAACGTCATGTGATGTTGAATGATAAAGTTATTAATAATAAATGTTCTTCAAACTGAAAAAAGAAAAATAGTATAAAATTAAAACAGTAAAAAAAAAGTCGAAAATTATTATTTACTCTTCTCATTTTGCTATTGTCTGTATATAGACATGTACACTGCTGCATCTGATCGAAATCTGGATCAGTGTTACATTTCCTTGGAGATTATGAGTAAAATTTAGAGATATTGAATCATGGAAAATGACAGTCGTCATTCTGCTTGTTGTGTTTCATAGCCGGACGCCTTGCACATCAAGATATAAAAACACGTGAAAATATGATGTTTTCCCAGCGAAGTTTTCCCCGCCCTCTTAACCAGTGTAAAAGGAAAGAATAAAAGAGAGTCCGGTAAGAAACGATGCTAGGACAATCTTTCCTGATTTGCTACTCCGGTAAGACACATGTTCCTATAGAGAAACATATGAAAATGGACAATTAATGTTTTCTGGAACATTCATTCCTTTCACACAGGCTTTATTTAACCTTCTTAAATTGCGTAATTATTTTATATCCAATGCTCTTTTCATATTACACTCTAAAAACTAATGTACAATTGTGCACATCTAAATTAAATTGTGTAACCATGATACACATGGCACTGTGACTAAGGTCACCGGACCTACGAAGTAGGGTAGGCATTAGGACTCCGACGCGCACTGAATCCTTTCGTCGGCAAAATAAGGAGAACCGTTACCATTAGAACCTTGATTTTTGGCATGAACGTGCATTATGGGACTGTTACCAGCGAGTTCTGAGCTGACCTACTTTTGATGAAAATTTGTGATTTGTGGTGAAAATCACTGGTAATTCTGGCTTGGGCTGTGCCCAATCTCAGTAAACTCAGATACAATATTACGGAATATTATATCTGAATTCAGCCCTATATAAATCCCATGCGAATCTGAAACAACAATTGTTAGCCAACCAGGTGGCTAGCTTGTTGAAATCACGCCCACAGTAATTACACACGGTAGCACGTGGGTTAATATATAAACATTATGGAGAAACAGTATCCAAATATGGCATCATTTCAAGACAGTGTGAAGATCAAAGAGTTTACTCCCGCCAAAGTCTGACTTTGTTAGGGGGGGGGGGAGGTACAAAATATCAAAAGATTGATCCGCGCGAAGATGTTGATCTCCGTGAAGTAAACGTCAATCATTGTCGGAGAGAAAAGTCAGAAATGGTCGTGATTGGCTTATTATGAGATCTCGCAGAATATCGGCGAACATTTCGCACGAAGTTTTCATAGCGTTACGTCTAGATGGTATTCCATTGATTTACCATTTTGGTTTACCCAGATTGGGGCTGTGCCCATCTTAATATAGGCAGGATTTTAACATTTAGGATTTCGAAGATTTCAATGCGCGTCGGAGTCCCAATGCCTACCCTACTTCGTAGGCCCTGTGACGTTAGTCACACTGCCATGTCAAATAGGGGAAAAATCAATATCGCTTAAATAACCTCATCTTTGGTATATTAGAAGAATATGTTCATTGTTAAACGATTTTTCGGTCAGATTTTCCGAACTTTTTATTTATGCAATTTCTCCGCAAAAACTGCATGATAAATTAGTAAATATTAATGTGATGTGAAATAAAATAGTTTTTGCCCACTTTTCATCGCGGAGAAGTAGAAATTTTGAAGAAATAGGACAAAAACATAACTTTTCTGGTACCCCACGTGGCCGCCATCTTGAATTTACCCATGATGCTTTGCTCGGGGGTTATGCAAATAGGCTCAGCATGACCCCAATATGATAAATTATAAAGTCACAGAGTATCTGCTCTCTATTTTTTGTCGTTTCGGAGATAGCGCACTTCCAGCTTGGGTAGATGATAATTGTGTAGTTTCTTTCTGAATTTCTGGTTCTTTTCCAGGTGACATCAGACCTATCGGTTGTGTTCCCAGCCTCCTTGGATATCGGACGGGAGGTACAGTGGCCTAAGATCTACGCCGTTCAATGTGTTTGTCTTATTCCCTTTAGTGTACTCCTTTTTGTCTCCCGCCGCAACGGGAACTATATAATGGTTCTTGTTTTTTTGTGTCCGTGGATGTGCGTGAATGTCCGTGTACTTCCGTGCATGTGTGTTCGAAGCGATAACTTCCTAATGCTTCGTTGGATTGTTCCGAAATTCGGCATATGCATTCCTTGCAACAAGACGCAATTCGGTGTTGCATTTCAGCAACATCTGCCTGAATGTGGCGCCACTGGGTTGCTTCTTTGTGTCCGTGGATGTCCGTGTACGTCCGTGCATATCTGTTCGAATTTTCCGCAAGCGATAACTTCCTAACGCTTTGTTGGATTGTTCCGAAATTCGGCATATGCATTCCTTGCGACAAGACGCCAGTCGGTATTGCATTTCAGCAACATCTGCCTGAAGGTGGCGCCACTGGATCAAAATGGATCTTGGTTGTTTGTGTCCGGGGATGTCGGTTTGAATTCTTTACAAGCGATAACTTCCAAATGCTTTGTTGGATTCTCCTGAAATTTAGCATACGCATTCCTTGTGAGAAGACGCTGTTGTGTACTGCATTTCAGTAACATTTATCTGAAGGTGACGCCGCTGAGTTTCGCTTCTTCGTGTCCGTTCCAGTTAAAATGGGTCTTGCTCTCTTTGTGTCTGTCTGTTCAAATTCTTCAGACGATAACTTCCAAAAGCTTTGTCGCATTCCTTCGAAATTTAGCATATACACTCCTTGTGACCAGACGTGAGTTGGTATTGCGTTTCAGCAAGATCCACCTGAAGGTGGCGCCACTGGGTCTTGTTCCAATCTTCTGTGCATGTCCGTGGCTTCCATTCAAATTATTCACAAGCGATAACTTCCAAATACTTTGTTTAATTAGGCATCCCTAGGGATGCCTTATGTGTTCTTTATTTTCTTCTTTTTTCCGCTTCTCGCTGTTATTTTTGAATTTCATGCCGCTTTAGATGACAGACACCATTTTATTAAATTTTGCTGTCCAGTCCTTCTATTCCACATCATACGATTTACACTAAAGCTTTTGCAGGAACCATACTTTATTTCAGAAGTATAATATGAAATAACTGGCAGGGGAATTCCCGCAGTACCAAACCCCTGTTAGTTTTGAATTTCGTGTCGCGTTAAATGAAGGACAACATTTCCTTCAATTTTGCTATCAAATCATTCTATTCCACATCATATGATTTACTCTAAAGCTTTTGCATGAACCATATTTTATTTCAGAAGTATAATATGAAATAACTGGCAGGGGAATTCCCGCAGTACTGAACCCCTGTTTTTTTATTTCGTGTCGCGTTAAATGAAGTACAATTTCCTTCAATTTTGCCATCAAATAATTGTATTCCAGATCATATGATTTACCCTAAAGCTTTGCATGAACCATATTTTATTTCAGATGTATAATGTGGAATACCGAACCCCTGTTTTTTTTTTAATTTCGTGTCATTGAATGAAGGACAACATTTCCTTCAATTTTGCTATCAAATAATTGTATTCCACATCATATAATTTACTCTAAAGCTTCTGCACGAATCATTTGTGTCCACACCTGTAACTGATTATATTTATTACAACTGAGTTCCGAAAGTTTGACGTTTCGCCAACTTATGCCTACATGTAGTACCACCTCGTGTCGAATCTAAATTTGATTTCGCTCATCGGATTTTTCTCCAATTTGGTATTCAGATACCATGCCATGATATGTCCCTTGGGATTGTATTTCGCCTGCTTCTAAATACTGGTGGCGACACCTGGTGGAAAAATCTGAAATTTGTTTCTGGCAATAATTTGACAACTGCTCATCAGATTCTTCTCAAATTTGGTATTCAGATGCCATAAGATGTCACTTGGAATTGTGTTTCGCACAATTGCGCCTACAAATCTAAAGTTGGTTTCCGGGCAATAACTTTAAAAACCCCTCTTCAGATTTTCCTCAAAGTTTGTATGCTGATACATTACATGTACCATGTCATGAGATGATGCTTGGGATTGCATTTTGCCCACTTGCACCTACAGGTGGTGACACCTGGTGACAAATTTAAAATTTGGTTTCCGGACAATAGGACGAGGATGCATTCAGCTTCTTGTCAAATTTGGTTCGCAGATAATATGCCTTGAGATGTCACTTGGGGTTCCTTCTCGGTTACATAATTTCCATGCTTCACTGCATGGAAACTATATTATAGAAGCAATCAACGTTCAGCCAACCATTCTGAGTTGATTTTAAAACTTGGGAAGTCAGAAAGACCCTTCCGCATCCAATGCCTATGAAGCAGTTGCCTCCCTCATGTATATCCCCCGAGACCAACAATGCTAAAAAATATTGCTGCCATTTCGGCGGGGGACTTAGCATCCTCTGGCTGCTTGTATTTATTCATCAGGGCTAGAACATAAACCTTTTTCATAACCCCTTCTGGTTTGTGCGCTGCACTGGCTTGTGACGTCAATTGGGTTCGGCTTCATCTATACTGACACATGTTAAGTCAATGCGAACTGCACACATATCAGAATATAATCGAGTAAAACTGTCAATATCTAGCCGATTTTCATTCTGTATAGTGATTATTAAACCTGAAAGATGCCCGTTTCAAAAATGTAAACGTTGAAGACGTTATAGCATGACTACGGAAAATTAGTGGATATTTAAGAAAACATAGACTCCCGAAAATTGTTGAAAAATACGACAGACTCAAATATTTTTTGATAGTACATGCATTCGTGTCAAAACCTTGTTTAGCCGCATGGAAAATATCCGGCTGTCAAAATTTAATGGCACTAATGAAATTTGGCGATGGCTCTAAATCATCACCTTTTGTTGACGATGATCTCATAATCATTTAGAGATACTGATCAAATCGAGAGAGTACGTCCTGGCCTACAAGATGGAGACTTCATTTCGTATAACAGGCACCAGAGTGTCTGCTGTGAATGGTCGTTTATGTGTCATGTCTGAATAGCGGTACAACCAAAAATATAAGCACTTCGATCTGTTGTATAGGTATACGATATTTGTGGGTGGCACAGGCGAAAATTTAAGCACTTCTATCTTGTATAGGTCACAAACCACCATTGATATTTCCTTATAAGTCCAGTTTTGTTCATTCTTGTTCCACGACCTTTGGAATTCATAGCGTGGTTGTGACATAAATTGCCTGGTTTGATACATCACGACCCAAATACAGGTTGCTGAGGTTGTCAGCTCTCCATTCGCGAAGTTGAGCCAGATGGTGGAGCAAATCGCGGTCTCTGAAAAAAGAAAACACATTTTGAAAATTCTGTCGAAAAGGGGGTATGATTAATTTCTTTGCTTTGGCTCATTCTATACCAAGAATCTAACGATTCGTGATGTGTGTTGTATCTCAGGTACGCTTTTAATTATACCTGTTCATGTGGCAACTTGAATGACATGACCACACGGCCCCTAGCACCGACATAAGCAGTATTAGATACAAATCAAAAGAGGTATGATGAAAATGGTCTGAGAACTCGTATATTGGTAATTGATGAGCTGTGTCGCTGTGACAACTCGCACACTGAGGATTGGTCAGATCAAAATGAAGGCATTTAACACAAAGACTAGTCTGTAAGGCCCGATGTCGACCCAGCATCAACTTCCCACAATAAGAGCATATATCAAAGACCAAAAGGTCTGTACAAGAGGCCGGCCCCGGGGACGAAACGTCCACCAGCAGAATCTCGTCATGTACAGGTAAAAATTACAACGCATATAAGAGAAGTGGGAAGAGATGCCGACATACCGACAGAGCCACATAATTTCACAGTATAGTGTTCTGGTTAACCTATTCTAAAGCACATAACAAGAATCTAACGATTCGTGATATGTGTTGTATCTCAGGTACGCTTTTATTGTACCTGTTCATGTGGCAACTTGGATGACATGACCACACGGCCCCTAGCACCAGCATTAGCGCTATTAGATACAAATCAAGAGAGCTATGATGGAAATACTCTGACAACTCTTATATTGGTAATTGGTGAGCTGTGTTGCTGTGACAACTCGTACACTGGAGATTGATGGGCTGTATTGTCGTCAGATGAAAGTAACGGCATTTAACAAAGACTAGTCTGTAAAGCAAGATGTCGACCCAGCATCAACTTCCTACAATGCCAACATATATCACAGACCAAAAGGTCTGTACAGGGGGCTGGTCTCGGGGACGAAGCGTCCACCAGCAGAATCTCGCCATACACAGGTAATAATTACAACGCATATAAGGGAAGTGGGAAGAGGTGCGGACATACTGACAGAGCCACATGACTTCACAGTATAGTCTTCTGGTTAAACTATTCTAAAGCACATACCAAGAATCTAATGATTCGTGACATGTGTTGTATCTCAGGTACGCTTTTATTGTACCTGTTCATGTGGCAACTTGGATGACATGACCACACAACCCCTAGTACCGGCATAAGCGAAATTAGATACAAATCAAAGGAGCTATGATGGAAATGCTTTGACAACTCGAATATTGGTAATTGGTGAGCTGTGTCGCTGTGGCAACTCGTACACTGGGGATTGGTGAGCTGTATCGTCGTCAGATGAAAATCACGGCATTTATCACAAAGACTAGTCTGTAAGGCCCGATGTCGACCCAGCATCAACTTCCCATCATGCCAACATATATCAAAGACCAAAAGGTCAGTACAGGGGGCGGGCCTCGGGGACGAAACGTCCACCAGCAGAATCTCGCCATATACAGGTAAAAATTACAACGCATATATGGCAAGTGGGAAGATGTACCGACATACTGACAGAGTCACATGACTTCACATTATACTCTTCTGGTTAACCTATTCTAAAGCACTTACCAAGACTGTAACGATTCGTGTATGTGTTGTATCTCAGGTACGCTTTTATTGTACCTTTTCATGTGGCAACTTGGATGACATGACCACACGGCTCCTAGCACCGGCATAAGCGGTATTAGATACAAATCAAGAGAGCTGTGATGGAAATGCTCTGACAACTCGTATATTGGTAATTGGTGAGATGTGTCGCTGTGACAACCATACACTGAGGATTGGTGAGCTGTAACGTCGTCAGATGAAAATGACGGCATTTAACAAAAAGATTAGTCTGTACGTCCCGCTGTCGACCCAGCATCAACTTCCCACAATGCCAACATATATCGAAGACCAAAAGGCCTGTACAGGGGGCGGGCCTCGGGGACGATACGTCCACCAGCAGAATCTCGCCATATACAGGTAAAAATCACAACGCATAGGGAAGTGGGAAGAGGTGCCGACATACTGACCGAGCCACATGACTTCACAGTATAGCCTTCTGGTTAACCTATTCTAAAGCACATACCAAAAATCTAACGATTCGTAATATGTGTTTATTTCAGGTACGCTTTTATTGTACCTTTTTCATCTGGCAACTTGGATGACATCACCACACGGCCTCTACCACCGGCATCAGCGGTATTAGAGACAAATCAAGAGAGCTATGATAGAAATACTCTGACAACTCGTATATTGGTAATTGGTGAGCTGTGTCGCTGTGAGAACTCGTGCACTGGGGATTGGGGAGCTGTATCGTTGTCAGACGAAAATGACGCCATTTAACACAAAGACTAGTCTGTAAGGCCCGATGTCGACCCAGCATCCCCGATGTCGACCCAGCATCAACTTCCCACAATGAGAGCATATATCGAAGACCAAAAGGTCTGTACAAGAGGCCGGGCCCCGGGAAGAAACGTCCACCAGCAGAATCTCGTCATGTACAGGTAAAAATTACAACGCATTCTACTTCCCACAATGCCAGAAGCCGGACTCCGGATTCAACTACCTAGGATCCAGTCATGGAGAGACCGTGTAAAACTTCTGAATCGTGTATACATGTAGCTTGCGCTGTTTAATAGATTACAAATTGTATCCATTTGCTTTGGTTGTCTCCACAGGTTTTGATTTCCTACCACCTCGATCCAGACAAGATGACAGGTTGGATCGAATTCCCTCGTTAACCAAGACAGTGCACGAGGATGTTCACGGTAGTTTGACAATTTGTTTTTGGTCGCGCCATTTTTCAACTTATGGCAGTGCCGAGTTACTCCAGGCTCATAGACGATTCAGGGAGACGTAGGGATCAGATCGCCGTGCGCATTCATTTAGATCAGCACATAACATCGACACACCCCAAAGTTTCATTAGCAAGACATGAACAACCACTAGGTGAAAAGGCAAGTTTCCATTTCCGGAAACCTACTAGAAACTGGCTTGGAAACTCGCTTGCAAACTGTAACGTTAGTTTCCAATAGGTTTCCGGTGAGTTTCGGGAATTGGAAACGTGGGTCCTTCACACAGTGAATGCTTCGTTTAATGAATAGAAAGGTGGAATTTCCAATGATGCTTCCAAGAAATTAAAAAAAGAAGTTTTTATTAACGCAGTTTAGTAAATATTTTATGAAAAAAACAATTCACTGATTTATTGGCGCAGTCTCCTTGACCCTTGAACTTTTGACCTCTATTTTGGCACACGTCCACTGCCTAATGTTTCCACTCACATAAACAGGAAAGCTGTTTCTTTTTTGAAGATTTTAAGTTGTATTAATTTTTAACTTTGACCTTAGCTAGCACATATATCCACTCACATAAATTTCCGATTTATCATGTTTATGAATAGGTACTCCTGCAAAGTAGATTGCTGACATTAAATTTGACTTTTGATACAAAACACATATCCGCCCACAAAAATTCCGACTTTCAACGATTTTCGGCTTTTTGAGCACAAACAAAACGTGGTAAGACAACCATCACCTATTGCCATGAATTATGGCTGTTGCGGCAAATACAGATGAATTCCGGACGTGTCGTAAAGTGTAGCATTTTTGTTATTTGCTTTACAGTCACTGGCAACGTCTCACGAAAGGACCTCCTTCATCGTCTGCAACGCAATCTGTCGACCCGCCTTTGTTGAAACTAAATACCCGTCTGATATATTTAACTCATTAGATTCATTCTTTTCTTAGTTCACACCTATCGAAAATGGCTCCCATCGGCCGCTATTTTACCGAGTTATGCTCCTTACAAGATGTATTAATTTCTGATTAAAAAAAATATATATATACTTGAATGTTACCAACTATAACTGCAGAACATGTATGATACAGCTACTACATATTGGAAATCTATTTATGTAGTTGTATTCCAAAAATTAGTCGCCTCGGCCCTTATTGTACGGAGTTATTCCCCTTTCTGGATGGAATAATCTCTGATGTTATGATATCTGGTTGAATGGTTTGAAGATATATCTGCAGATCCGTGCCGGTACAGTTACTCAATTTTGAAAAATTATTTATCTAGTTGTATTCTAGAAGCGTACAAACGTTTCATCGTCTTGGCCCTTATTTTAAAGAGATAAGCCCCTTTTCGGGTGTAAAAAAAAAGAATAATTGTGTTTGGTACAGCTACCAAATTTTGGACACGTACTTATCTACTTATATGCTAAATGTCTACGAAAGATTATTCGTTTCGGACGTTATTTTACTCCCCTTCTTGTAATAATCTTCGATTTTGTGATATAAGCTTGAATGTATCCTGCATGTAGCTGTTATGTCTGCAGAATTAATGATGTGGTCCAAGGACAATTTTGAATGATTAGTAAATATAACCATGATATGTTGCACATTCGTGGCATATTTCTCAATTGCTTGGGGGAAGCCGAGGTGTTTTGAGATTCTCACTCTCATGTTCAAAACTGCTGCGAAAATTTGAAGTACGATTGACCATCTTTGTGACAACCCCATGCGTTACAAGTGGTAGACTCTCGTATAACGTCCTGCCGCTTCCGCAATTGCATGCCACAGTTTTTAATGATCATGACGATTATCCGTTCTACAGCCGTCTCATTTGCAAACCCAAACCTCTTTCCAAAGAAAAAGTGACAGCAGTGAGCACTGTACGAGTTCCCTGAGCTTGGATATCGATGGGAAGTTTGAATCTTGAGCTATCCATCTAAAACTTGTGCAGTCATTCCTGTCTATGCTACTTCAAGATAAAAAAAATCATCTCTGCATCGGATGCCCGCTGCTATTGCCCGAAAGATTAAAGTTTTACCAAATCTTCCATGAGTATCACATTAATTACAAGCGTCTGGTCCGTCATTCATAATTCAGTCGTCGTTCACTAGAGAATATCCGCGTCCATAATCCAAAGACCTACTCCATATTCCATGTAACAGTATTAGCACCAAATTCAAAAAGACAATCATATATGTTTTCCCATAAACCTAGGCTTGTTTCCTGCAAGAGAGAAGCGGTCAACAGTTTTCAATGATGCCGGCAAAACATCATGAGGTTCCAAAAATATCAAATCCGTATCGCTGATCAGTATTCTTAATCCATAATATTCCTTGTAAAGTCGTCATCTGAAGAATGATATATCTCAGTCACGCTTTGATTGTGGCTGTTCATATGAGTACCATGAGGATCTTGAAGTACATGGGTTCATACGGCCCCTAGCCCCGCGTTAAGCGGAATTAGACACCAGTTACGAAACGTAACGCCATAGATCTTACACGCTACGCTCGTATTTTGCTATCAGCATGCGATATGTATCGCCAAATTTGAGAAACTTTGAGTGGAGGCCCTTGGTGGTGTAGCCCTGTTTTATCAGTTTCTGCAACAATGCATTGTGACGTTGATTACAATCGTCACCTTTAACACAGGATCTAGCAAATGCTACTAGGCGTGATATGTATACGCCATATGCAGGTCCCACTGGAATATTACTATCCAGAAAGGGATAGTTTACGATGTCGAAATTGTAATCATCTATTTTGTCATACAGTCGACGAGAGAGAAGGCCCGTTTCATTTTCATAAAGATATAGGTCTAAATATGATGTGGTTATCTGTAGTTTCCTTCAAATCCAGTGAAGGTGGATATATATCCTTCACTGCGTCATTTATATAGCGATTATCCACAGCGAGAAGATCGTCTATATAGCGTTTGGTGAATGAGAAGGAACGTGCTTTGAATGGATCGGTTTTTGAAAGCGCCTGCATATAGTCATATTCATAAGAGAACTGATACAGGTCAGCCAACATGGGTGCACAATTAGTACCCATTGGAATACCTATATGCTGCTGATATATTGTGTTGCCAATTTTCGCATAGATATTAGTAATGAGAAATTCAAGCAACTCTATAAACAAAGAAGCATCCCATGAATGATACCTCTTGTATGTAATAGAGCCAAAGAATGCTTTATGGCATCCGACATTAATATATCTACGATCAGTTTTCTTGAACACAGATACTATTAATGAACTTTTTTATTATCCACATACATTCAACGCGAGAGTTTTTAGAAATAGTGGCGCAATACCTTTCTCAAAATGTTTTTCACAGCAGAAGTCAACAGGGTTGAAAGACGCTTGGTGGTGCAGCTTCTAGAACCAGCTATGAATCTAGCTTTGTATGGTGATTCATGCATTTTGGGAGTCCAGTATACTGTTGGTATATCATTATGTTTGGTTGGGATACAAATACCTCTTTCCCTGAGAAACGTTTTGTGATTGGTAAATAAATATTCCAGAGTAACTGCAGTTTGAGAGTAAGTAGACCTATTTGATGACGATATGTTTACACTCAATTCTTCAACCAGCACCTGGTAATAGTAATATTTACATATGAATATTATATTAAGCACAGAACTAGAACTTCTTGCGAATTGTGGCTTCTCAGTACTTGTTTTGCTTGGGGAAGGGTGCTTCTGTCAATATGGCGGATTGTTTCAACGACCTTGCTCTTGGTGAGGTCCAGCCAATCAGCGAGTACTGTAGGTTCAACTTTTTCTCGCTTAGACCAATCAATAACGTACTGTTCCAAAGCAGACAGGACTATCTTCTGGTCGGCCTCCAGATTTATATTTCTCGGCTCTCCATATTTAGGTCCCCTCATCAGGAGTAATCTTAGGTTCTTATCAAGATCACCAGCCACAACATGTTTGCATGGTGTATAAGTGTATCAGTTCCAGTCAAACTCCTTGACAGCATTAGAGTAAATGGATATTTTGGTGGCTATAGATTTAGTACACTTATATGAAATGCAAGGAGGGTCTGCGAACTTAAAATAGTTTGGTACAGTGTTGCGTACCTCTGGATCATTCAGGATTCGAGGTAAATTAATAATGTCCAGTCCTTTATCTAAGTAGTTGAGTTTCAAGAAAAGCCGCCCTTGGGATGTTTCGATTATGTTCACTGGACGATACCACCGAAAATACGCTATATCTTGACATACTTTAGTGATTTTGGGTGGTATTATATTTCCTGGAGACGCAGATTGTTGTATATCTCTGGCTATATGATTTAAAGCTCTCAGAGGTAACGCATACAGAACTGTACGTAAGCTAACATAAATAATGCCTCATCAATCTCGAACATAAATCTGTTCGCAGATGATACAAGTTTCACACTCTTATACTCCGATCCCACTAGAAGTTGTGTCCCAGGAACTCGGAAACGTCCATATCAATAACTAAATTTGCAAACTCACATTGATAAAATTCCGACAAAAATGGCGAAAAATATCGGTGCAAATGGTCGCATAAGAAATAGTCTCAACAGAAAAAACACTGATAATGATCTCTTACGTCACTTGGTGTGAGAAAACATATTCCCAATCCATTTAAAACCCCTTTTGAGTGTTCAGAAAAGATTAATCCGAAAAATAACATTCAGTAATAAACTTGCACACACAAACCTATTACTTGAACAATTAAACATCCTACGGCTCTTCAAAATCAATGACTATCTCATTCTGCTATTTACACGCAAATATCTCAACAACGCTCTCTCCATCCCGACCAAGTTCTCAAACTGTGCCACAACACTCTCTGAAGTCCATTCCTATCCAAATACACAAGTAAACTTCAATATACACACAACACGGATTCTCTCAAATTTAGCATTTTATTCAACAATGTCAAAGGAAATTGAACTAAAGTCTTGCCCATGTTTCTCATTGTTTCCCAATGTGACACATATTTTTGCCATCCTGATTCTGGCTATTATCAATCAAAACCAAAGACTATCTGATGGTATATTCACAGTTATGTTTAAAAAGCATTTGAATGTTCCTAGACTCAAACATGGTGATCGGAATATATATTCTGAAACTACCTCTTTTATGTAAGGCAGATATATCTGACTTATACAATTCTTCTCTACTTAGTAATCGACCACTGTACACATTTATTTATGATTATGCTCTTAAGTCAGCACTTCATGCCAGATCCCTACGACTGTTATTATAAATATTTTTGGGATACAACAAGCCCTCTTGGGTTTCATTTACGTCATTCTGTCTCTCTGCTATTCCATGTACATACTTCCATTGCCCCATGGTCAGGAAGTATTTCCATGCATGGTCACTGTCACTCCAGTAGTTCACTCCGTCTCGTATGGGATCGTTTCCATTAATCGTTTTTTCTTCAGTCGCGATTTTTCTTCAATTTTCTCGATTGAAAAACGATCAGTCGCGAATCAGTCGCGAGGATATCGAGAAAAAAAATGAGAAAAAACGATTGAACCTTTTCTGGAAAAAACCATTCTCTCGCGATATCGTTTTTGAATCGTTTACCCATGCGCGATCCGTTCTTGATCGCGAATCTTCAATCGCGAGAGAATCGTTTTTTTTCAAGGCGCGAGAGAATCGTGAGGCGGAGTGATATTTGACACATAGGCCGTGTTGCCGTCGTACGCCGCTCTATCTGCGAACTGGGAACTACATGTAATGTTGATTGCGGATTTGTCGATGGAAAAACCTATATTACTATACTATACTGTATAAATGCGCAAGATAACCGAATAATATATATGATTCACGATCTATAGTCTCCTACAAGCCGAAGTAGGGCGTATGCTGGAAATATCTATACATATACCTGTACCAGGATCCAGGGCATTTCCCCCAGTGGACATTTCCCCCAGCGGACATTTCCCCCATGGACATTTCCCCCAGTGGGCATTTCCCCCAGTGGACATTTCCCCCACCCTATATTTTTAGGTTATTTTGAGGCTAATATAACATAATTTTCAAATAATTTGGCAAAAACTAAATTGTTTATATTATATAGCACATTTTTAAACAATATAATGGATCACATAGTGATAACAAATAATATTCATATACATAGTATATATTTCAACATTTTAAGAAAACATTATATCACATAGTGGTACAATAAAAGATGTATTTTTAAACAATATAATTTTGTTCTATATATTTTTTTTTACCTCAACTTTCACTGTAGTTCTCATCAAATGGCTTCTCTCAGCAGAGATAATCCTCACAACTTGAAAGGTGCTCAAGTTCAGAACTCCTCACACCTAACCTATTGTTTCTAAATAATAATCTTTTATTCATTCTCTGTAATCCTCACTCCTATATTTTTATTCTTTTATTTTTATTTGAAGTCTGATTAAGAACCATAATACAAGGTTAATCCCTCACAACATCAATTGTTATCTTTACCCAGTCTGTTGCTTGAGTTTACTCAATCAGTGGTATGCAGTATATGCAGTTCATTTATCATAAACATATGTGGAAATCCATAGAAAATAAAAAATATACAAAAAATTGATGTCATTGACAAATTATTTGAAAACTATGTTCAAGCCTCAAAATAACCTGAAAATATAAGGTGGGGGAAATGTCCACTGGGGAAAATGTCCACTGGGGGAAATGCCCACTGGGGGAAATGTCCATGGGGGAAATGTCCGCTGGGGGAAATGTCCACTGGGGGAAATGTCCGTACCCCCCTGTACCATGCTTCCTGTGACGTTCGCGTTCAGATTTACTCTGGCGAAGCGTAAATGACAAAATTACATGTTTATTCAATAATCGTGTGAGTCGACAATGTATTAATGTTCAGTCATTCCCTTCATACTTTCGATAATTTCCTCATATATTCATGCAACTTGGTATAAACAATACAGGGTGATAGTCACAATATCTTGTTTTGTAAATACCGGGTACAGGTCATAAGTGGATTTGAGTTCGTCGTTGATTGCATTATCAGAATGATTACGGCACAGGCTTCATAGAGGTGTGAATGGGCGCATGGCGATAACCCAGAACAGCTTAGCCCTCCAGCCGAGAATTTCTAGGTTAATTAAGGTGAAAAATAGTGTAATTAAATATGTATATTTTGTTATAGTAAAACATACATTAGGAAAGGGTATCCATTCATGTTTTGGTACAGTTTTTAAACTATTGAGATGTGAATAAGTTCAAAAAATCACCATCAAGTTAATTTTATTTATTATAAGAATATTCGCGGCAGTGATTTCATATTTGTATCAAATACATATCACAATGGTGATTGAATCGCATATAACGGTTGGATTCGCATATGTACAATACTTTTTATTTTAATTTTATATTTTGATAAATGAACTATGAATGATTCCAAAGGGAAGCTCAAGCCAAAAACCAACTGAATAGTATATAATTTCATCTCTTACTGGATTAACCAGTTGTGAAATTTTTTACAAATAGCCCGCGCTATATATTAATAATTAAGTGCTTTCGAAGACTCAAAACCCCGTATGACAATGTTATATTCAATACAGCGCCATCTACCTACACAAGGAAAATTGTGATCGTAGGACAAAAAACCACGCGTACAGCGAAAATCTGACGAATCAACTCAAAATTTCAGCCCGTACAGATGCCAAAAACGTTCACGAAAAATACTACACAAGAAATCTGGAATAATACCAGCTTTAAAACACAGAAATACCCAAAATAATAGACGAAATTGCAAGTGCAAATGACCCAATCTGACCATATCCGGGCCTGTGTCCCGTACAAAATATATGTAAATATGAAGTTATAATTATATGCATAACCATTATTCCTATGTATATATATAGATATTTTTTTCAATTTCTTTCAATATCCCCATCGTATCTATATAACCGCCAACTGTACAGAAACACGCTATAGTTTTACACTAGGCAAAGAATGGAAAAGGAAGAAGAAAAAATGATCGAACTTTATATAGTCTGACTGAAGTGTTAGAAACTCGAACGTGTATGCGGGTCAGTCAGGCTGAACCAATGGCGTACTACTTTCGGCTATAATCCTCAATCGTTTTTTTTCAATCGTTTATATTTTCTCGATTAAAAAGCGATTGAATCGCGATATCGCTTTTTATTCGCGAGAATTTTCTCGATTGGAAAACGATTGCCAGCAGAAAAAAAAAACCATTCGAACAGCGATCGCGAATGAATCGTTTATTTTGAAGAAAAAAAACCATTCCCTCGCGCCTTGGAAAATCGCGACTTCGAGAAAATTTGACGAAATAAACGATTCATTCGCGAACGATAATTGGAAACGGTAATTGAACTGCATGGTTCAGGAGCTACGGTACTTTTAACCCTATACTTTTATCTTCGGAACGACCAAACATAGAGAGCTGAAACTCCGTGTCTTTATCGTTTATCATATCGTTTATCATATTTGAGCCTATTTTCATAACCCTCCAAGCAGAGGATCATGGGCAAATTCAAGATGGCGGCGACGTGGGGGTACCAGAAAAGCGATGTTTTCGTCATATTTCTTCAAAATTGCTGCTTTTCCGCAGAGAAAAGTGGGCAAAAATTATTTTATTTTACATCAAATTAATTTTCGCTAATTTATCATGCAGTTTATGCGGAGAAATTGCATAAATAAAAAAATCGAAAAATCTGACCAAAAAATCGACCCCAAAATGCCGTTTTTGAAAATGACGTCACTGTGACGTCATCAAAGTGGCCATCTTGAATTTTCTTTACATTTTCTGGTAGAGCTTCAGCTCCCTAAATCAAGGGGTAAAAAAAATAATTAGGAGGAGATTTCGCCCCCCCCCATGCCACAACAGGTCTCAAAAAGCGCTGGCCAGATAGGGTTAATCGTATGTCGGAGGTCAAAACGTTTGAGCATGTTTCCTAGATCAGAATTTTGTGCTTAGTCTGAAAATTCTCGTCTTAATGGTCAAAGCTGTTGAAAGAAAATGCTAATATTCTTGCCAAATTTTCAACGAAATTGATAAAACTGATGTATAATTAACAAATATGTAACTGCATCTCCATATTTGACTGCAAATTGAAGATGCTGAGCTGATCCAAGCTGATCTTAAGCATACCTGATAAAAAACCTAGGCAATTGATTACAACGGTCTCACGCGACTTCGCCCAAAATCAGATTAAAATTGCTCGAATCCATATAACAAATCGTCAGAATTATCTCGCTGATATCTATATTTCTACCAGCCGGTTATTTTAAGGCATTCAGAAAACAGACGGGCATTGGGGCATTCAGTAATACAAAAAATAAAGGCAGAGATCAGTGTCATCCTAACAACTGAAAATGTTGATGTCTCCAATTCAGATCTGTGGAATGTATACATAACTTCAGCACAAAAAACAAAATGTATGAACGAAATATTTTTTTGTGCAAAACTTTTTTGTCCGAAAGAAACAGTTTTTGTGCAAAACGTTTAGCTTCACAAACATCACATCCTTTCAGTTATGCGAAAAGCTAATCGCAAACAAGGGAACTGCTCATGTCAATAATGGCAAACAAGGGAACTGCTCATGTCAATAATGGCAAACAAGGGAACTGCTCATGTCAATAATGGCAAACAATATTTATAAGCGTTGTCGGTCTCAGGGGATATACATGAGGGTGGCAACTGCTACTTCATAGGCGCAAGAAGCAGAAGGGTATTTCCTCCTCCACCGATTTTTAAATCAACTCAGAAAATTTAGACTTTGCCACCAGGTGTCACCACCTGTAGGTGCACGCGGGGAAAATGCAATCCCAAACGACATCTCATGGCATGGTATCGGCATACGAACATTGAGAAGGATCTGAAGAGGGGTCCTCTATTTATTGCCGGAAAACCAAATTTAGATTTTGCCACCAGGTGGCACCACCTGTAGGCGGAAGTGTGCGAAACACAATCCCAAGTCACATCTTATGGCATATGAATACAAAATTTGAGAAGAATTTGATGAGCAGTTGTCAAACTATTGCCCGAAAACAAGTTAAAGATTTTTCTACCAGGAGGAGCCACCTGTAGGCAGAAGCGGGCGAAATACAATCCCAAGGGACTCATATCATGGTATCTGCATACCAAATTTGAGAAGAGTCCGACGAAGGTACTCAAGTTATTGCCGGGAAACTTAATTTAGATTTTGACATCAGATGGCGCAATGTCAAGCGACATCTTAGATCACGGTACATTCATACCAAATTTAAGAAGAATCCGATGAGCGGTTCTCAAGTTTTTACCCGGAAACAATATGTGATTTTGAACGGACATCCACGGACATGCACAGAAGATTGGAACAAGACCCAGTGGCGCCCCCTGCACGCGGATCTCGCTGAAACGCAATACCAACCGAAGTCTTGTCGCAAAGAATTCAGATACCAAATTTCGGAGGAATCCGACAAAGCATTTGGAAGTTATCGCTTGCGAAGTATTTGAACAGACATCCACGGACATACACGGACATCCACGGAAACAAAGAAGCGAGAACCATTTTAAAGTCCCCGGCCGCGTTGCGGCGGTGGACAACTATAGTATTTTTCTTATAATTAGTCGCGGGTTTGAGGGCTTCTGTAAAATCAGCCGTATGGTTAAAATCAATTTTCTTTTTTACAACGTATATAACAAAGTTATATCTATAGAATGTCATACCACTCTCCGTGATAACTGCTACACAACTTGAGTTTTAGAGCTTTTTTGTACTACCCGGGTTAAATGCCATAAGGGTTGTTCACGTGAATCTTCACCAATACATGGTATGTCGTCATAATCTGTTCCTTTTTCTCTGGCCAAAGGGCAATAGGCGGGGTGAGATGTCATTCAAGGGTTGCTCTGTTTGTCGTTTGGTTATGAAGACATGAGATTTAACTATTGTCGTTGACAAAGAACGAAAGATTCGAGAATACGGGTGGACCAGTACAGCCGCTATGTTATGCAAATGTCCTCGACACCTCAAAGATTTGGACGCCTCTCAGACACAGCATAACCGTATCACTTCAATAGTATGGTGATCTAGTTGGACCAAAAGTGTGCCCCGCATTACCTCATCAAAAGCGTGAGCGACAACGCAATGGGTGACGTCGTCTTCCAAAACACGATGTCGCCCTTTCGCGTCGCGTGTCGCCTTTGACAATGTTGAGTGATAGGACGACGACGTCGCTTTCATACACCAGGACGTCGTGTTATTTGTACCTATCAACTTTCTGCAGTTCTTCTTCGTACGCCTTACTGAGCAGTTCTAACGCTGACTTTCAACGCCAGAGCAACTCTCTTGTTGATCGATAATCGTACCCGATCACATCCAACTTGATTTCGGAAATATTCCGCAAGGTTCATGATGCTGGACTTTTCCTCTAATGTTAATGATTTGGCTTTCCCCATGGCTCAGAGTTGCAGCACACTTCTGATGAACATCAATTCCAGCCAAACATTTACGACTGATCGGTATAGCCAATAGTTCAATTTGTAGGCAGAATTTCAATCAGTGCTCTTCGATGCATCGTAGTTTTACAAATGTAATTAACGAGAGAGCAATCAAATTAAACTATACACTTACAATACCGTTGATGATGTCCGACTCTAATCGACTGGATCAATAATGGGATATTTGCTATAAAAATGTAAATATAGGTCATACGGCCATCCATAGATTACACCGTCATTGAAATAAAGATCGTGTGAAGTTGTCATTTTAATTCATGCAGTCACTCATGGAGGCATTGCCCCTGTCCTTGTGAAGGTAACATCGATTGAGGACACTTTCCCATATATAGAACTGAATAGCTCACCCCGCCTATTGCCCTTTGGCCAGAGAAAAAGGAATAGATTATGACGACATACCATGTATTGGTGAAGATTCACGTGAACAACCCTTATGACATTTAACCCGGGTAGTACAAAAAAGCTCTAAAACTCAAGTTGTGTAGCAGTTATCACGGTGAGTGGTATGACATTCTATAGATATAACTTTGTTATATACGTTCTAAAAAAGGAAATTGATTTTAACCATACGGCTGATTTTACAGAAGCCCTCAAACCCGCGACTAATTATAAGAAAAATACTATAGTTCTGATCTCGGTTCTGATTTCTAAATTCTGATTTGAACTTGAAGTACATTGCAATTGCTATAATTTTAGGCAACTGTTACCCTGATTGCGAAATACTTTGAATTGTAGAAAGTGAATGTGATATCACATAGCTATATATAACTTTCACAAATAGCACATCATGTATATTTATCATTTTATCGTTTGTCCTGGTTATCTTTAACCCTGGGCGGGACATGAGGTAGTTCGTTTTACTGCGGGTAGAGGTCAACTTCCAGTAATGCAACACCAAATGTACCGGCTAGTTCGAAATCGTGAACGGAAGGTGGATATAATGACGTCAACAATAGACTTGAACATACTGAATTGTTCATTTTTTGCTAACTGTTTAAAGCGTAGTCAGATCCGCAGTTAGACCGATTATATCTGTATCAAGATGCCTCCGGCGTTTGGAGTTTCTGACGAGTATGGTGAGTGGACAATCATATCGTATATTTCGTCCAATTAAATTTCCCAAGTAAAATGCTATATAGACATTGTTAATTAAATGGATGTAATTGTATAATAAATTGAAGTAACTAAATATGAAGATTGTTGGGTGTAATTCGTACACTGCTGGATAACACGCATATGAGATGATTTGGTACGATTACATATCATTGAACACATGTTGGACTGTCCATATAATGACCGTTCACGTTTAACCATATCAGCCCCAGTTTGTACATGTAAGTTCTGTCCATGCACCGCCGTGCAGATACACAAATCTGGTACCATTGACTCTTCTTCAAACTTTCGTCTTTACTGCACCATTCCTCGTGTATTTATTCAATATAACAGCTTACAGCCTGTACACCCGGGTACAAACGAAATATACGTCGGAAATATCGTCGGTCCTTCGTTATTTCACTCGTTTTAACGTATGGACCATAAATAAACTTATGATTCTGCAAGCTCCTAGCAAAAGCATTATTCATCGATAATATACCGTAAAAAAATAAACATAATTTCACCGGAAAGGCAAGAAGAAAAAGTATTACTACAATAAATATGCGACATTTGCGCTAAGAAAACTGTTTCAAACGAACTTTAGTTTCTCACTAGCTGGATTTCATATGAATATCATGAAGCCGTTGCGCAAGATACGTGCACAGTTTCTGGTTCCAACGTTACACCCTAAAAAACTACAGTCAGGCTGAACCAATGGCGTACTACTTTCGGCTATAATCCTCAATCGTTTTTTTTCAATCGTTTATATTTTCTCGATTAAAAAGCGATTGAATCGCGATATCGCTTTTTATTCGCGAGAATTTTCTCGATTGGAAAACGATTGCCAGCAGAAAAAAAAAACCATTCGAACAGCGATCGCGAATGAATCGTTTATTTTGAAGAAAAAAAACCATTCCCTCGCGCCTTGGAAAATCGCGACTTCGAGAAAATTTGACGAAATAAACGATTCATTCGCGAACGATAATTGGAAACGGTAATTGAACTGCATGGTTCAGGAGCTACGGTACTTTTAACCCTATACTTTTATCTTCGGAACGACCAAACATAGAGAGCTGAAACTCCGTGTCTTTATCGTTTATCATATCGTTTATCATATTTGAGCCTATTTTCATAACCCTCCAAGCAGAGGATCATGGGCAAATTCAAGATGGCGGCGACGTGGGGGTACCAGAAAAGGGATGTTTTCGTCATATTTCTTCAAAATTGCTGCTTTTCCGCAGAGAAAAGTGGGCAAAAATTATTTTATTTTACATCAAATTAATTTTCGCTAATTTATCATGCAGTTTATGCGGAGAAATTGCATAAATAAAAAAATCGAAAAATCTGACCAAAAAATCGACCCAAAAATGCCGTTTTTGAAAATGACGTCACTGTGACGTCATCAAAGTGGCCATCTTGAATTTTCTTTACATTTTCTGGTAGAGCTTCAGCTCCCTAAATCAAGGGGTAAAAAAAATAATTAGGAGGAGATTTCGCCCCCCCCCATGCCACAACAGGTCTCAAAAAGCGCTGGCCAGATAGGGTTAATCGTATGTCGGAGGTCAAAACGTTTGAGCATGTTTCCTAGATCAGAATTTTGTGCTTAGTC
This sequence comes from Hanleya hanleyi, assembly GCA_036873755.1. Lineage (NCBI taxonomy): Eukaryota > Metazoa > Mollusca > Polyplacophora > Lepidopleurida > Hanleyidae > Hanleya > Hanleya hanleyi. The sequence goes on from JAVTVY010007974.1 coordinate 31,205, forward strand.
TGAAAATTCTCGTCTTAATGGTCAAAGCTGTTGAAAGAAAATGCTAATATTCTTGCCAAATTTTCAACGAAATTGATAAAACTGATGTATAATTAACAAATATGTAACTGCATCTCCATATTTGACTGCAAATTGAAGATGCTGAGCTGATCCAAGCTGATCTTAAGCATACCTGATAAAAAACCTAGGCAATTGATTACAACGGTCTCACGCGACTTCGCCCAAAATCAGATTAAAATTGCTCGAATCCATATAACAAATCGTCAGAATTATCTCGCTGATATCTATATTTCTACCAGCCGGTTATTTTAAGGCATTCAGAAAACAGACGGGCATTGGGGCATTCAGTAATACAAAAAATAAAGGCAGAGATCAGTGTCATCCTAACAACTGAAAATGTTGATGTCTCCAATTCAGATCTGTGGAATGTATACATAACTTCAGCACAAAAAACAAAATGTATGAACGAAATATTTTTTTGTGCAAAACTTTTTTGTCCGAAAGAAACAGTTTTTGTGCAAAACGTTTAGCTTCACAAACATCACATCCTTTCAGTTATGCGAAAAGCTAATCGCAAACAAGGGAACTGCTCATGTCAATAATGGCAAACAAGGGAACTGCTCATGTCAATAATGGCAAACAAGGGAACTGCTCATGTCAATAATGGCAAACAATATTTATAAGCGTTGTCGGTCTCAGGGGATATACATGAGGGTGGCAACTGCTACTTCATAGGCGCAAGAAGCAGAAGGGTATTTCCTCCTCCACCGATTTTTAAATCAACTCAGAATGGCTGACTGAATGTTGATTGCTGCTGTGATATAGTTTCCACACGATGTAGCACAGAAATTATGCAACCGAAATGCAAACATGGCTTATTATCTGCAAACCAAAATTGACCAGAATCTGAAGGCGTCCTCAACCTATTGCCCGGAAACCAAATTTAGACTTTGCCACCAGGTGTCACCACCTGTAGGTGCACGCGGGGAAAATGCAATCCCAAACGACATCTCATGGCATGGTATCGGCATACGAACATTGAGAAGGATCTGAAGAGGGGTCCTCTATTTATTGCCGGAAAACCAAATTTAGATTTTGCCACCAGGTGGCACCACCTGTAGGCGGAAGTGTGCGAAACACAATCCCAAGTCACATCTTATGGCATATGAATACAAAATTTGAGAAGAATTTGATGAGCAGTTGTCAAACTATTGCCCGAAAACAAGTTAAAGATTTTTCTACCAGGAGGAGCCACCTGTAGGCAGAAGCGGGCGAAATACAATCCCAAGGGACTCATATCATGGTATCTGCATACCAAATTTGAGAAGAGTCCGACGAAGGTACTCAAGTTATTGCCGGGAAACTTAATTTAGATTTTGACATCAGATGGCGCAATGTCAAGCGACATCTTAGATCACGGTACATTCATACCAAATTTAAGAAGAATCCGATGAGCGGTTCTCAGGTTTTTACCCGGAACCAATATGTGATTTTGAACGGACATCCACGGACATGCACAAAAGATTGGAACAAGACCCAGTGGCGCCCCCTGCACGCGGATCTCGCTGAAACGCAATACCAACCGAAGTCTTGTCGCAAAGAATTCAGATACCAAATTTCGGAGGAATCCGACAAAGCATTTGGAAGTTATCGCTTGCGAAGTATTTGAACAGACATCCACGGACATACACGGACATCCACGGAAACAAAGAAGCGAGAACCATTTTAAAGTCCCCGGCCGCGTTGCGGCGGTGGACAACTATAGTATTTTTCTTATAATTAGTCGCGGGTTTGAGGGCTTCTGTAAAATCAGCCGTATGGTTAAAATCAATTTTCTTGTTTACAACGTATATAACAAAGTTATATCTATAGAATGTCATACCACTCTCCGTGATAACTGCTACACAACTTGAGTTTTAGAGCTTTTTTGTACTACCCGGGTTAAATGCCATAAGGGTTGTTCACGTGAATCTTCACCAATACATGGTATGTCGTCATAATCTGTTCCTTTTTCTCTGGCCAAAGGGCAATAGGCGGGGTGAGATGTCATTCAAGGGTTGCTCTGTTTGTCGTTTGGTTATGAAGACATGAGATTTAACTATTGTCGTTGACAAAGAACGAAAGATTCGAGAATACGGGTGGACCAGTACAGCCGCTATGTTATGCAAATGTCCTCGACACCTCAAAGATTTGGACGCCTCTCAGACACAGCATAACCGTATCACTTCAATAGTATGGTGATCTAGTTGGACCAAAAGTGTGCCCCGCATTACCTCATCAAAAGCGTGAGCGACAACGCAAAGGGTGACGTCGTCTTCCAAAACACGATGTCGCCCTTTCGCGTCGCGTGTCGCCTTTGACAATGTTGAGTGATAGGACGACGACGTCGCTTTCATACACCAGGACGTCGTGTTATTTGTACCTATCAACTTTCTGCAGTTCTTCTTCGTACGCCTTACTGAGCAGTTCTAACGCTGACTTTCAACGCCAGAGCAACTCTCTTGTTGATCGATAATCGTACCCGATCACATCCAACTTGATTTCGGAAATATTCCGCAAGGTTCATGATGCTGGACTTTTCCTCTAATGTTAATGATTTGGCTTTCCCCATGGCTCAGAGTTGCAGCACACTTCTGGTGAACATCAATTCCAGCCAAACATTTACGACTGATCGGTATAGCCAATAGTTCAATTTGTAGGCAGAATTTCAATCAGTGCTCTTCGATGCATCGTAGGTTTACAAATGTAATTAACGAGAGAGCAATCAAATTAAACTATACACAATACCGTTGATGATGTCCGACTCGAATCGACTGGATCAATAATGGGATATTTGCTATAAAAATGTAAATATAGGTCATACGGCCATCCATAGATTACACCGTCATTGAAATAAAGATCGTGTGAAGTTGTCATTTTAATTCATGCAGTCACTCATGGAGGCATTGCCCCTGTCCTTGTGAAGGTAACATCAATTGAGGACACTTTCCCATATATAGAACTGAATAGCTCACCCCGCCTATTGCCCTTTGGCCAGAGAAAAAGGAATAGATTATGACGACATACCATGTATTGGTGAAGATTCACGTGAACAACCCTTATGACATTTAACCCGGGTAGTACAAAAAAGCTCTAAAACTCAAGTTGTGTAGCAGTTATCACGGTGAGTGGTATGACATTCTATAGATATAACTTTGTTATATACGTTCTAAAAAAGGAAATTGATTTTAACCATACGGCTGATTTTACAGAAGCCCTCAAACCCGCGACTAATTATAAGAAAAATACTATAGTTCTGATCTCGGTTCTGATTTCTAAATTCTGATTTGAACTTGAAGTACATTGCAATTGCTATAATTTTAGGCAACTGTTACCCTGATTGCGAAATACTTTGAATTGTAGAAAGTGAATGTGATATCACATAGCTATATATAACTTTCACAAATAGCACATCATGTATATTTATCATTTTATCGTTTGTCCTGGTTATCTTTAACCCTGGGCGGGACATGAGGTAGTTCGTTTTACTGCGGGTAGAGGTCAACTTCCAGTAATGCAACACCAAATGTACCGGCTAGTTCGAAATCGTGAACGGAAGGTGGATATAATGACGTCAACAATAGACTTGAACATACTGAATTGTTCATTTTTTGCTAACTGTTTAAGGCGTAGTCAGATCCGCAGTTAGACCGATTATATCTGTATCAAGATGCCTCCGGCGTTTGGAGTTTCTGACGAGTATGGTGAGTGCACAATCATATCGTATATTTCGTCCAATTAAATTTCCCAAGTAAAATGCTATATAGACATTGTTAATTAAATGGATGTAATTCTATAATAAATTGAAGTAACTAAATATGAAGATTGTTGGGTGTAATTCGTACACTGCTGGATAACACGCATATGAGATGATTTGGTACGATTACATATCATTGAACACATGTTGGACTGTCCATATAATGACCGTTCACGTTTAACCATATCAGCCCCAGTTTGTACATGTAAGTTCTGTCCATGCACCGCCGTGCAGATACACAAATCTGGTACCATTGACTCTTCTTCAAACTTTCGTCTTTACTGCACCATTCCTCGTGTATTTATTCAATATAACAGCTTACAGCCTTACACCCGGGTACAAACGAAGTATACGTCGGAAATATCGTCGGTCCTCTCGTTATTTCACTCGTTTTAACGTATGGCCCATAAATAAACTTATGATTCTGCAAGCTCCTAGCAAAAGCATTATTCATCGATAATATACGGTAAAAAAATAAACATAATTTCACCGGAAAGGCAAGAAGAAAAAATATTACTACAATAAATATGCGATATTTGCGCTAAGAAAACTGTTTAAAACGAACTTTAGTTTCTCACTAGCTGGATTTCATATGAATATCATGAAGCCGTTGCGCAAGATACGTGCACAGTTTCTGGTTCCAACGTTACACCCTAAAAAACTACATCTACATTATACATGAGCTAAGGAAAGGATATATCATTACTTAATCACATTTTTATATGTATTATTACCTTTTCCTTCAATCAAGTATATATGCTATAGATTATTGGGTTATCACTCACTGCACATAATTATCGTCACGTGAAGTTTGGATGTGTCACTATTGTACGCTGTTAGGGTTAACGTATCACTCATCTGATTATCTGATAAGTCGTCAAACTCAGATACATGTAAATATGAATAATTCATTAAGAATAATGACATAGTTTCTGTTCATATTCAATTCCACACAACTCCTACACGATTACACATAAGAGAAGTGGACTTTTTAGGACAATAACAACACCGTGAATTTTTAGCGTAGTATTGGAGTTACCTGTTCTATAAAAGTCTGAAAATGGATAAACACCTTCGCATATGATGGTGTCTACATTTACGTGAATAGGTTTTTATAATTTTAACGTTAAACCAAACGGGAATTCCAAGCTTTTAAGTCTGTATTTATCCAGAACTGAAGAATGTCTCCTACTCGGACACTTCCCTGTATGTTGAAGAGTCATTTCATGATGGGAGTACGAGATGTTGCAGTAGGAAGAGAGCCATGCTGATCGGTATCGGTATTGTTGTGGCAGTTTTCTGCGGAGCGGTCATCTCAGTACTGGTCTTATATCGTAAGTGCATCTTTTATCTCTTATTTTCGTGCAGATGAATAAATCAAAATAATAAAAATGATTTAATGTGAAAAAACTTTCCTGAAACTATAGAGTTTTATCTTACTTAACACATTTGTCCTACCTCGCACTGAATAGTAAAGGACTTTACCGTTACACAAATTTCTCTTCAAATTAAACACGTGACGGAACTGTAATAAGCTCGCACACGGCCCGAATATGTGGGTGTTTTACGTGTACTATGTGTCATACATACCAACGATGTATGAACTACCAATACGAACTACAGTACAACGTTGGAAAGATGAAGTTAATATAAATGATTCTTTTCCATGCAGTCGGAAACCCCGCACAGGCTTCGACGAAAGCAGCCCAAGATACTCGGAATATCACTGTAACAACAGCTGTGAATACTGCAACTTCTACAGTCAAAACAACTCCAGTAGCTACAGATGGGACCCAACCACCCACCGTAGCACAAGAGACTAGCCATATGATCACCATGCCAACGCAACCAGAAACAGATCAAACATCGGGCCCAGATACTCAAACCACCATATCTAGAATGAGTAGCAGGGCTCAAAGTATGGAAACACAAGCCGTGCAGACTATGTCGTCGGTAACAGAACCCGTGCAGACTACGTCATCGGTAACAGATCCCGTGCAGACTCCGTCATCGGTAACAGAACCCGTGCAGACGACTACGTCATCGGTAACAGAATCAATGCAGACTACGTCATCGGTAACAGAACCCATGCAGACTACGTCAGCTGATCAAGCAACTTCGGCCGGGCCAACTACGCAAACACGAACATCTGCTGAGCCGACAGCTTCCCCCAGTATGACAACTGCAGCGCAAATACTTACGCACAGCTTAACAGCTGGCGGACGGACAAGTGCTCCAAGTATGACAACTGTAGCACAAACAACAACGCACAGAGTAACTGCAGATATTACAGCTGCTTCCAGTATGGCAACGGCGGAATATACATTTTCCCCCAGACATACATCGATAGGCCAGGAAACTACACTCAGTGAAGCCCGGGTAACATCTCTGCCTATGGGAGTCTCAACTATATCGGGAGTCAATCAGACTACAGGTGACGACAGTGATGATTCCGACAACAGTTCCATCGGAACCACAACAAGTGATCTTTGCTCTAGCATACGTGCAGGTATGTCCATATAAAATGAACAAATCCACCGAAAATGTAATATCAACACAAATCATGCAGATTTGATTTGGTAAGTGAACCAGGCCGTATTCCGAATTAACATTTGGTATATTGGTACTGTTTCTACGCGAGCACTGCCACTCAAATAAATTGTGCCAATGAAATTGTGATTTTGACAATGAAAAATATAAAACAGCTCTCACCGGAAGCTTTATATATCAGAAAATCTGGTAAGCCTATGCGGGTATGCCGGCTAAGTATATCAAACTATCCAAGGCTGTACGACTCCAGATATCACGCGTTAATTATGCCTATCCTTTTTTTCGCCAAAATGGCTGATGCATCTTGAAAACATTCCAACTTGAACACATCACGGTATTTCTTGAAGAATTAGATTGCTTCTGTGAATCTTTCTTTGACGAGTTGCGAACCTTCATAGAATATGTTTTATTTCAGCTTAGGTTGACAATCTATCTCCATCGGAACTCTATTTGTGTCCCAATTTCCTTTTAGCATTTTGCTAATTCAGTGAACCTCAGTGCGAATTAAAGTTCATTTTCCTTTCGTAATGTGACAATGACTATTGTTTCGAAAATATGACATGATTCATACAGGAAACTATCATGATTGAACATCGTAAAACTTAACCCTATCTGGTCTGGGCTTTCTGGGACCTGTCCAGGCATGGAAAGGGGCCTTTTCTCCCACATATTTTTCTTACCCCGTGAGCTAGGACGCTAGAAACTTACCACACTATACCCTTGGGTCAAGCGCTACCAGAAAATGTAAAAAAAAATAAAATAATCCAAGATGACCGCTTTCATGACGTCACAGTGACGTCATCTTCAAACCAATCAGATTTGTTAATTATTTTTAATGTGATATCTTTGCCAAAACTGCATGATAAATTGTTGAAGAAGTTTGATGTGAAATAAAATACATTTTGCCCAATTTTCCTCTAAGAAAAGCAGGAATTTTGAAGGAAAATGACGAAGATATCATTTTTCTGGTACCCCACATGGCCGCCATTTTATGCAAATAGGTTGAAAATGACTCCAGTATGATAAACGAAAAAATCACGGAGGGTCAGATTTCATTTCTTTGTCGTTCCGGAGATAGGGGAGAAAGTTTAGGGTTGGGGGAGCGGGGTATCAGTATGGGGGTATAATGGTTCCTCAGGCCTGATAAGGTTAAGGTATCTTATTGGAGAAGCACACAACAGCCCAACGTTATGGCTGGTTGGTTAGTTGAAGTTTAACGTCGCACCTAACCTTATTGGTCACACGGCTGTGCAGAGGTAACTGAGTATATGAGAGAGACTTTTCGGAGTTAATGAGTACTTGTGTGGATGAAAAATACTTAACTGATAATCTGGACAGACATTTTATAAATTTCTTTTTTATGTTTTCAATCTGGTCTACGAGATACCACTGATAGGCTTACTAAATTATGGATGTGTACTTCAGGTTTGAACGAAATATGTAGACGAGACTTTAGAGCTTCAGTACTCTTGAATCATCTACACGAACGCTGGGCATACAAGGTGCTTCTAACTATTGAGTCTACGTCTTCGTTAAAGTCCAGATCTCTAGCTCGTGTCACAGCAAGATCTTGAACGTTGAAAATGTGGGGTTTTCATCGATATCACAATCGAACAGAATCTTGTTCCCTTTTTTCGCAAAAGAAATAAACAAAACTTAATTAAGTAAGTTAAATGTCAGTTGCCACATCGTACACCAATCTGTCAGTAGGTACAAATCCTTTTGCAGGAGGCGACAATCTTCAATAGAATTTATGATTTTATACCGATAGATATATATCGTTAGGATATTACAGAATATCAGATAGATGAGGAGACATCAGTGATAAAGAAAGCAAAGAGTAGTTGGCCAAAATGTGAAACCCCGGGAACTAATGGTTATCAAGATGACTCCTTCCCACTGGAAAACCACACGTTAGAGTTTTCCAGAGTGGTAAGTGTAAAATCATTTCATTATAGGACCAGAAAACCTGTATTGTTTCAGCTGAATTTTCTTTTCAAATATTTTGCTGAAAGGAGGTGTAGATGAATCAGTGTAGATGGGTCAGTTGTTTGTGACGCCATGCCGATTCCCCTTTTGCAATATATATATGATATTGGCCCTTCTTGAACTGGAATGGAATTGGCCCGCTTTTTAGCCCACCATCACCAGATGGTGGGCTGTTCAAATCGCTTTTTGTCCGTGGTCCGTCGTCCGTCCGTCGTCCGTCGTCCGTCGTCCGTCCGTCGTCCGTCCGTCCGTAAACAATTTCTTGTTATCGCGATTTCTCAGGAACTACAGCATGGATCTTTCTCAAATTTGGTACACAGGTTCCCCTTGGGGTCTAGTTGTGCAAGAAACCTTTTTTGGTCCGATTCGAAAATCCAATATGGCCACCAGGCAGCCATCTTGGATTTCCATGAAACCTTGTTATCGCGATTTCTCAGAAACTACTGCATGGATCTTTCTCAAATTTGGTACACAGGTTCCCCTTGGGGTCTAGTTGTGCAAGATACCTTTTTTGGTCGGAATCGAAAATCCAATATGGCCACCAGGCAGCCATCTTGGATTTCCCCATGAAACCTTGTTATCGCGATTTCTCAGGAACTACTTCATGGATCTTTCTCAAATTTGGTACACAGGTTCCCCTTGGGTCTAGTTGTGCAAGAAACCTTTTTTGGTCCGAATCGAAAATCCAATATGGCCACCAGCAGCCATCTTGGATTTCCCCATGAAACCTTGTTACCGCGATTTCTCAGGAACTACTGCATGGATCTTTTTCAAATTTGGTACACAGGTTCCCCTGGGGTCTAGTTGTGCAAGAAACCTTTTCTGGTCCGATTCGAAAATCCAATATGGCCACCAGGCAGCCATCTTGGATTTCCCCCATGAAACCTTGTTATCGCGATTTCTCAGGAACTACTGCATGGATCTTTCTCAAATTTGGTACACAGGTTCCCCTTGGGGTCTAGTTGTGCAAGATACCTTTTTTGGTCCGATTCGAAAATCCAATATGGCCACCAGGCAGCCATCTTGGATTTCCCATGAAACCTTGTTATCGCGATTTCTCAGGAACTACTGCATGGATCTTTCTCAAATTTGGTACACAGGTTCCCCTTGGGGTCTAGTTGTGCAAGATACCTTTTCTGGTCCGATTCGAAAATCCAATATGGCCACCAGGCTGCCATCTTGCTTTTCCCCCATGAAACATTGTTATCGCGATTTCTCAGGAACTTCTTCATGGATCTTCTCAAATTTGGTACACAGGTTCCCCTTGGGGTCTAGTTGTGCAAGATACCTTTTTTGGTCCGATTCGAAAATCTGATATGGCCACCAGGCAGCCATCTTGGATTTCCCCATGAAACCTTGTTATTGCAATTTCTCAGGAACTACTGCATGGATCTTTCTCAAATTTGGTACACAGGTTCCCCTTAGGGTCTAGTTGTGCAAGATACCTTTCTGGTCCGATTCGAAAACCCAATATGGCCACCAGGCAGCCATCTTGGATTTCCCCATGAAACTTTGTTGTCGTCATTTCTCAGGAAGTACTGTATGAATCTTTCTCAAATTTGGTACACAGGTTCCCCTTGGGGTCTAGTTTTGCAAGATACCTTTTTCGGTCCGAATCGAAAATCCAGTATGGCCACAAGGCAGCCATCTTGAATTTCTCCATGAAACCTTGTTATCGCGATTTTTCAGGAACTACTGCATGGATCTTTCTAAAATTTGGTACACAGGTCCCACATGGGGCCTAGTAGTGCAAGATACCTTTTTGGTCCGATTCGAAAATCCAAGTTACGCTTCAAATTAATTCGGTATTCTCGAGTTGTGACGTTGCATCAGAAGATTCGGCGGATCAAACGGTGGGGACTATTCTATATATTGACTATATTGACTATAGAGAATATCCATACCTTCACCTTCCATATCAAGGAGTTCAAATAATTCGGAATTAAAATGTATTTCTTCAAATTTTAAATCAGATATCTTTAGTCCATGCAGTAGCAAGTGAACTGCTCCACCCTTTCGTCTGCCGGCGGGTCAGCTACATGAAGGGACGTGACTCTTGTGACTCAATGTCACAACTCGACAACTGTAGACTACTGCATGTTTCGATCCAAGGGAGATAATCAGGATTCAGGCACTTTCGAAGTTTCAACATTACTGCGCAGACCGGATCCCTTCAGTATTAAGTAGTGTACCATCTTGCTATTTTCAGGCATGGTATCTTAAAAGAGATATCTCAAAATAGCCGTATAAACAGCTAACAGAATTAGCACTCGTTCTTAATTATAAAATCTTAAGTATGTTTCATAGCTCATGCCAAAGTGTCAAAGAGATTGGTCTTCGCTTCCAGTACCCAATGATGACAAGTGCAAAAAAATAAATAAAAAAAATATACGAAACAAAGGCGAAGAACCCTCCGTACATGTACATTCACTTTCAGACTAACTTTGCTCATTTCTGTTGTATTACATGTATAACAACCGACATAAGTACAGTTTCTAGAAATCTTGAAACTCCTGAAACTTAGATTATATCTTGGTGTTTTTCAGTGACCTTTTCTGATCCTTTTCGCTCAGATTCGAAATTCTGTAAACAAAATTACAAAATTTGTACTTAGTAACAATGGACAAAAAGATCCTCTAGTCATTAGCTTACAATTATCGGACAATGGTGGGCGCCAAGATCCTTCAGGATCTCTCGTTATCTAAGCGATCGTAGACAGTGGAATGACTAACTCTTTTGCACACTCACATGACAGCAAGCCAGAAATATTATCACGCCCTAATGTTAATTTTTTCTACAATGCCCACTTGCTTTATTGACTTTTATACATATTCAGGTAACGGATATATCGAGAGTGTATTTTCTTGAAAATAATCAGTTACGGAACCCTGCTGGTCGCTGAGATCTTGTTAATAGACTGTGAAAATAGTCAATGAAGAATTCAACAGTCGAATTTATGTTCGTATTTTAACTGAAGTGAGAACGGAAACAGATCAGTTGTTCGTTTTCACGAAATGAAAAGCTTAGGAATTGTAATAATGGAAGTTTCAGCATCAGAAATATAGTCACTCTATATATCTCGCTTCAAGTTAATCTGAATTATTACAATTGCTTGAACTAGTGGATTTAAAAAAAAAAACTTGGGTGTATTTGAAAAAGAGTTGGAACCGTATAATGGCCCCCCTACCAAACTTTCTGCGCTATCTCCGGAACGACGAAAAATGGAGTGCTGAACCTCCGGGACTTTATATTTTATCATATTGGGGTCATTTTGAACCCATTTGCATAACCCCCTGAGCAGAGGATCATGGGTAAATTCAAGATGGCGGCCACGTGGGGTACCAGAAAAGTGATGTTTTTGTCACATTTCTTCAAAATTTCTGCTTTTCCGCGATGAAAAGCGGACAAAAACTATTTTATTTCACATCACATTAATATTTACTAATTTGTCATGCAGTTTTTGCGGAGAAATTGCACAAATAAAAAATTCGGAAAATCCGACCGAAAAATCGACCAAAAAATGTCGTTTTTGAAAATGACGTCACTGTGACGTCATCAAAGCGGCCATCTTGGATTTTTGTTACGTTTTCTGGTAGAGCGTGACACAAGGGTATAGTGTGATAAGTTTCAGCCACCTAACTCAAGGGATAAGAAAAATAATTAGGGGGGGGGGGGCATTTCGCCCCCCCCCCCAAGGCCTGGACAGGTCCCAAAAAGCCCAGGCCAGATAGGGTTAAATATGAATCTCCGAGTACTGCTATAACCTTACCGATTAAGGTGAACAGCACTCGGACATTGGTATGTAATGTCGCGATCTGGAAAGGTAGCACTCGTAATCCGACCCCAATGAAATCGAAGACAAAGGACACATTATTAGGAATCCATAATTTCTTCCATAGTTACCGGTTTCACTCAATCTTCAAAAATTAATATACCACTATCTCTTTTTCAGAGGGAAATTGGACGAGGACCATTGTATTCATCGAATATCAAACATCAGAACAATTATTTATCAGAGGTGGACGAAGTGAGTATGATCACCACATCTGCTCCCAAAATTATGAATATATATATATATATATACCATGCCCAGTGAAATTTCCGAATGATAAATAGCACAAACCTCTTTGACCGTACAAGGCATTTTGACCTTTGTGTCAGTGAACACTAATATTTTTTCACGTCTCCCTATGTGATTGAGACCAGGTACATAAAACAGCAGTACTGAACTTTTATATGGAGAGAAGTTATTTCAAGCGTGATATATTATCAATATGACGCGGTGATGGTAATGTCCTTTTGGAGATTTCAGTTTGGTATACACGCTACTTGAAAGAAAATTCGTGCCGAGCTAACGATTGATTTTCGACAGGCACCAAAGTGGACGACTATTCAAAATGGACAGACAGTAGTTGTAGCCCCTACTTCACAAGTGAAATCAAGCCAAACACATTATACAATTGTGCAATGTATCAGACTCGACCAGGATGAAAAGGCCAATAGGACCTAACGAGTTCAGGGGCATGTGAGAAAGGCAAAAATGGTACTTTGGCGGGTTTTTGAGGGTTTTTTTTTTGCCGCTCTCGATAAATGCATCATTACGGTCAACATGATGGCATCTGTGGAAGGAAAACAAACTGTCCATCGATGTGTACAATACCTCGATAATTTACTCTGAGCCGATATTTAATACTGGGATTATTCACCTGTAAAAGCATATTTTTTCATAGGCGAAAAAGTTTCCACCTATTCGTGTACACATGAAAACACGGTGACCGTGGAAAAACCCTTGCCTTGGAACACCTCCAACAATCAACAATCACCCTCAAAAATAAGTGGGCGACAATGAAGAACAGATCATCCTTGCGTGGCCAGCAAGTCTGCCATCAATCTTGGATAATGCACATACACAGTGAGAATGATGGGACTGTGATGTAAAAGAGCGAGTTATGCCGCTTGGAATGAAGTCACTAAACTGCAACCCCAGGGGCGTTTGACATTCAATTCATCATTTCTTTTCTATAACCCCGTCTCTCCCTAGCTTCATGTTGTGGACTGGTACCAAACTTTGGGTATACCTTCCCTATGGTACCACAATGTATTTTAAGGTCAATTGTTCAAAGGTCACTGCAGCTAACCACCCTCAGATCAGAGTTGTGGAATGTGATAAACTTTCAGATGTACTTCAAACTCGTGGCAAACTATAAACATCATGTTTCAGGGCTTGTCTGTCTGTGATTCTGTCTATTAACATTTGTGTTTCATATGATATCTGGAGTTCTAGGTGGTAGATTGTGGCCAAATTTCGATAATAAGGACATGAAACGCTGTTAATTCTGAGATCGAAAGGGCGAGGATAACTGTCCCGAACAAGGCAATGCTGTATTTCGCGGGATCTTGATTTTTGTACCCTTAAATCATACATAGATCAGCAAGTCAGTACCAAACTTCACGCGATGGTCATTTCAGGTGTATGAATAACATAGCTGGAATTAGTGCACCAACCTCCACCTCCCTATTTGACCACACTTCTCTTTGTAGACTGCCCGGCATGTGTAGTTCCAATCAGATACCGAAATACATGCTTACCCAATAGTACGCATTTCGAGAGATACCAGAGTTGGAGTGTCAACGACACATCTCTTGACTGGGATGGTGCAGAGAATCAACAGGGCATATATATCAATGGAAACGATTCTGAGGTTGCACAAGGATCTCCGGCAGTTGAAACGTCCGATAACTCAACAGACGAAGGATATATTCCCCTGAACAGGTGAGTT